>OY720459.1:32263465-32273465 GCA_963082715.1 Harpalus rubripes | reverse complement strand
TATCTATCTATCTATCTATCTATCTATCTATCTATCTATCTATCTATCTATCTATCTATCTATCTATCTATCTATCTATCTATCTATCTATCTATCTATCTATCTATCTATCTATCTATCTATCTATCTATCTATCTATCTATCTATCTATCTATCTATCTATCTATCTATCTATCTATCTATCTATCTATCTATCTATCTATCTATCTATCTATCTATCTATCTATCTATCTATCTATCTATCTATCTATCTATCTATCTATCTATCTATCTATCTATCTATCTATCTATCTATCTATCTATCTATCTATCTATCTATCTATCTATCTATCTATCTATCTATCTATCTATCTATCTATCTATCTATCTATCTATCTATCTATCTATCTATCTATCTATCTATCTATCTATCTATCTATCTATCTATCTATCTATCTATCTATCTATCTATCTATCTATCTATCTATCTATCTATCTATCTATCTATCTATCTATCTATCTATCTATCTATCTATCTATCTATCTATCTATCTATCTATCTATCTATCTATCTATCTATCTATCTATCTATCTATCTATCTATCTATCTATCTATCTATCTATCTATCTATCTATCTATCTATCTATCTATCTATCTATCTATCTATCTATCTATCTATCTATCTATCTATCTATCTATCTATCTATCTATCTATCTATCTATCTATCTATCTATCTATCTATCTATCTATCTATCTATCTATCTATCTATCTATCTATCTATCTATCTATCTATCTATCTATCTATCTATCTATCTATCTATCTATCTATCTATCTATCTATCTATCTATCTATCTATCTATCTATCTATCTATCTATCTATCTATCTATCTATCTATCTATCTATCTATCTATCTATCTATCTATCTATCTATCTATCTATCTATCTATCTATCTATCTATCTATCTATCTATCTATCTATCTATCTATCTATCTATCTATCTATCTATCTATCTATCTATCTATCTATCTATCTATCTATCTATCTATCTATCTATCTATCTATCTATCTATCTATCTATCTATCTATCTATCTATCTATCTATCTATCTATCTATCTATCTATCTATCTATCTATCTATCTATCTATCTATCTATCTATCTATCTATCTATCTATCTATCTATCTATCTATCTATCTATCTATCTATCTATCTATCTATCTATCTATCTATCTATCTATCTATCTATCTATCTATCTATCTATCTATCTATCTATCTATCTATCTATCTATCTATCTATCTATCTATCTATCTATCTATCTATCTATCTATCTATCTATCTATCTATCTATCTATCTATCTATCTATCTATCTATCTATCTATCTATCTATCTATCTATCTATCTATCTATCTATCTATCTATCTATCTATCTATCTATCTATCTATCTATCTATCTATCTATCTATCTATCTATCTATCTATCTATCTATCTATCTATCTATCTATCTATCTATCTATCTATCTATCTATCTATCTATCTATCTATCTATCTATCTATCTATCTATCTATCTATCTATCTATCTATCTATCTATCTATCTATCTATCTATCTATCTATCTATCTATCTATCTATCTATCTATCTATCTATCTATCTATCTATCTATCTATCTATCTATCTATCTATCTATCTATCTATCTATCTATCTATCTATCTATCTATCTATCTATCTATCTATCTATCTATCTATCTATCTATCTATCTATCTATCTATCTATCTATCTATCTATCTATCTATCTATCTATCTATCTATCTATCTATCTATCTATCTATCTATCTATCTATCTATCTATCTATCTATCTATCTATCTATCTATCTATCTATCTATCTATCTATCTATCTATCTATCTATCTATCTATCTATCTATCTATCTATCTATCTATCTATCTATCTATCTATCTATCTATCTATCTATCTATCTATCTATCTATCTATCTATCTATCTATCTATCTATCTATCTATCTATCTATCTATCTATCTATCTATCTATCTATCTATCTATCTATCTATCTATCTATCTATCTATCTATCTATCTATCTATCTATCTATCTATCTATCTATCTATCTATCTATCTATCTATCTATCTATCTATCTATCTATCTATCTATCTATCTATCTATCTATCTATCTATCTATCTATCTATCTATCTATCTATCTATCTATCTATCTATCTATCTATCTATCTATCTATCTATCTATCTATCTATCTATCTATCTATCTATCTATCTATCTATCTATCTATCTATCTATCTATCTATCTATCTATCTATCTATCTATCTATCTATCTATCTATCTATCTATCTATCTATCTATCTATCTATCTATCTATCTATCTATCTATCTATCTATCTATCTATCTATCTATCTATCTATCTATCTATCTATCTATCTATCTATCTATCTATCTATCTATCTATCTATCTATCTATCTATCTATCTATCTATCTATCTATCTATCTATCTATCTATCTATCTATCTATCTATCTATCTATCTATCTATCTATCTATCTATCTATCTATCTATCTATCTATCTATCTATCTATCTATCTATCTATCTATCTATCTATCTATCTATCTATCTATCTATCTATCTATCTATCTATCTATCTATCTATCTATCTATCTATCTATCTATCTATCTATCTATCTATCTATCTATCTATCTATCTATCTATCTATCTATCTATCTATCTATCTATCTATCTATCTATCTATCTATCTATCTATCTATCTATCTATCTATCTATCTATCTATCTATCTATCTATCTATCTATCTATCTATCTATCTATCTATCTATCTATCTATCTATCTATCTATCTATCTATCTATCTATCTATCTATCTATCTATCTATCTATCTATCTATCTATCTATCTATCTATCTATCTATCTATCTATCTATCTATCTATCTATCTATCTATCTATCTATCTATCTATCTATCTATCTATCTATCTATCTATCTATCTATCTATCTATCTATCTATCTATCTATCTATCTATCTATCTATCTATCTATCTATCTATCTATCTATCTATCTATCTATCTATCTATCTATCTATCTATCTATCTATCTATCTATCTATCTATCTATCTATCTATCTATCTATCTATCTATCTATCTATCTATCTATCTATCTATCTATCTATCTATCTATCTATCTATCTATCTATCTATCTATCTATCTATCTATCTATCTATCTATCTATCTATCTATCTATCTATCTATCTATCTATCTATCTATCTATCTATCTATCTATCTATCTATCTATCTATCTATCTATCTATCTATCTATCTATCTATCTATCTATCTATCTATCTATCTATCTATCTATCTATCTATCTATCTATCTATCTATCTATCTATCTATCTATCTATCTATCTATCTATCTATCTATCTATCTATCTATCTATCTATCTATCTATCTATCTATCTATCTATCTATCTATCTATCTATCTATCTATCTATCTATCTATCTATCTATCTATCTATCTATCTATCTATCTATCTATCTATCTATCTATCTATCTATCTATCTATCTATCTATCTATCTATCTATCTATCTATCTATCTATCTATCTATCTATCTATCTATCTATCTATCTATCTATCTATCTATCTATCTATCTATCTATCTATCTATCTATCTATCTATCTATCTATCTATCTATCTATCTATCTATCTATCTATCTATCTATCTATCTATCTATCTATCTATCTATCTATCTATCTATCTATCTATCTATCTATCTATCTATCTATCTATCTATCTATCTATCTATCTATCTATCTATCTATCTATCTATCTATCTATCTATCTATCTATCTATCTATCTATCTATCTATCTATCTATCTATCTATCTATCTATCTATCTATCTATCTATCTATCTATCTATCTATCTATCTATCTATCTATCTATCTATCTATCTATCTATCTATCTATCTATCTATCTATCTATCTATCTATCTATCTATCTATCTATCTATCTATCTATCTATCTATCTATCTATCTATCTATCTATCTATCTATCTATCTATCTATCTATCTATCTATCTATCTATCTATCTATCTATCTATCTATCTATCTATCTATCTATCTATCTATCTATCTATCTATCTATCTATCTATCTATCTATCTATCTATCTATCTATCTATCTATCTATCTATCTATCTATCTATCTATCTATCTATCTATCTATCTATCTATCTATCTATCTATCTATCTATCTATCTATCTATCTATCTATCTATCTATCTATCTATCTATCTATCTATCTATCTATCTATCTATCTATCTATCTATCTATCTATCTATCTATCTATCTATCTATCTATCTATCTATCTATCTATCTATCTATCTATCTATCTATCTATCTATCTATCTATCTATCTATCTATCTATCTATCTATCTATCTATCTATCTATCTATCTATCTATCTATCTATCTATCTATCTATCTATCTATCTATCTATCTATCTATCTATCTATCTATCTATCTATCTATCTATCTATCTATCTATCTATCTATCTATCTATCTATCTATCTATCTATCTATCTATCTATCTATCTATCTATCTATCTATCTATCTATCTATCTATCTATCTATCTATCTATCTATCTATCTATCTATCTATCTATCTATCTATCTATCTATCTATCTATCTATCTATCTATCTATCTATCTATCTATCTATCTATCTATCTATCTATCTATCTATCTATCTATCTATCTATCTATCTATCTATCTATCTATCTATCTATCTATCTATCTATCTATCTATCTATCTATCTATCTATCTATCTATCTATCTATCTATCTATCTATCTATCTATCTATCTATCTATCTATCTATCTATCTATCTATCTATCTATCTATCTATCTATCTATCTATCTATCTATCTATCTATCTATCTATCTATCTATCTATCTATCTATCTATCTATCTATCTATCTATCTATCTATCTATCTATCTATCTATCTATCTATCTATCTATCTATCTATCTATCTATCTATCTATCTATCTATCTATCTATCTATCTATCTATCTATCTATCTATCTATCTATCTATCTATCTATCTATCTATCTATCTATCTATCTATCTATCTATCTATCTATCTATCTATCTATCTATCTATCTATCTATCTATCTATCTATCTATCTATCTATCTATCTATCTATCTATCTATCTATCTATCTATCTATCTATCTATCTATCTATCTATCTATCTATCTATCTATCTATCTATCTATCTATCTATCTATCTATCTATCTATCTATCTATCTATCTATCTATCTATCTATCTATCTATCTATCTATCTATCTATCTATCTATCTATCTATCTATCTATCTATCTATCTATCTATCTATCTATCTATCTATCTATCTATCTATCTATCTATCTATCTATCTATCTAGCTATCTATCTATCTATCTATCTATCTATCTATCTATCTATCTATCTATCTATCTATCTATCTATCTATCTATCTATCTATCTATCTATCTATCTATCTATCTATCTATCTATCTATCTATCTATCTATCTATCTATCTATCTATCTATCTATCTATCTATCTATCTATCTATCTATCTATCTATCTATCTATCTATCTATCTATCTATCTATCTATCTATCTATCTATCTATCTATCTATCTATCTATCTATCTATCTATCTATCTATCTATCTATCTATCTATCTATCTATCTATCTATCTATCTATCTATCTATCTATCTATCTATCTATCTATCTATCTATCTATCTATCTATCTATCTATCTATCTATCTATCTATCTATCTATCTATCTATCTATCTATCTATCTATCTATCTATCTATCTATCTATCTATCTATCTATCTATCTATCTATCTATCTATCTATCTATCTATCTATCTATCTATCTATCTATCTATCTATCTATCTATCTATCTATCTATCTATCTATCTATCTATCTATCTATCTATCTATCTATCTATCTATCTATCTATCTATCTATCTATCTATCTATCTATCTATCTATCTATCTATCTATCTATCTATCTATCTATCTATCTATCTATCTATCTATCTATCTATCTATCTATCTATCTATCTATCTATCTATCTATCTATCTATCTATCTATCTATCTATCTATCTATCTATCTATCTATCTATCTATCTATCTATCTATCTATCTATCTATCTATCTATCTATCTATCTATCTATCTATCTATCTATCTATCTATCTATCTATCTATCTATCTATCTATCTATCTATCTATCTATCTATCTATCTATCTATCTATCTATCTATCTATCTATCTATCTATCTATCTATCTATCTATCTATCTATCTATCTATCTATCTATCTATCTATCTATCTATCTATCTATCTATCTATCTATCTATCTATCTATCTATCTATCTATCTATCTATCTATCTATCTATCTATCTATCTATCTATCTATCTATCTATCTATCTATCTATCTATCTATCTATCTATCTATCTATCTATCTATCTATCTATCTATCTATCTATCTATCTATCTATCTATCTATCTATCTATCTATCTATCTATCTATCTATCTATCTATCTATCTATCTATCTATCTATCTATCTATCTATCTATCTATCTATCTATCTATCTATCTATCTATCTATCTATCTATCTATCTATCTATCTATCTATCTATCTATCTATCTATCTATCTATCTATCTATCTATCTATCTATCTATCTATCTATCTATCTATCTATCTATCTATCTATCTATCTATCTATCTATCTATCTATCTATCTATCTATCTATCTATCTATCTATCTATCTATCTATCTATCTATCTATCTATCTATCTATCTATCTATCTATCTATCTATCTATCTATCTATCTATCTATCTATCTATCTATCTATCTATCTATCTATCTATCTATCTATCTATCTATCTATCTATCTATCTATCTATCTATCTATCTATCTATCTATCTATCTATCTATCTATCTATCTATCTATCTATCTATCTATCTATCTATCTATCTATCTATCTATCTATCTATCTATCTATCTATCTATCTATCTATCTATCTATCTATCTATCTATCTATCTATCTATCTATCTATCTATCTATCTATCTATCTATCTATCTATCTATCTATCTATCTATCTATCTATCTATCTATCTATCTATCTATCTATCTATCTATCTATCTATCTATCTATCTATCTATCTATCTATCTATCTATCTATCTATCTATCTATCTATCTATCTATCTATCTATCTATCTATCTATCTATCTATCTATCTATCTATCTATCTATCTATCTATCTATCTATCTATCTATCTATCTATCTATCTATCTATCTATCTATCTATCTATCTATCTATCTATCTATCTATCTATCTATCTATCTATCTATCTATCTATCTATCTATCTATCTATCTATCTATCTATCTATCTATCTATCTATCTATCTATCTATCTATCTATCTATCTATCTATCTATCTATCTATCTATCTATCTATCTATCTATCTATCTATCTATCTATCTATCTATCTATCTATCTATCTATCTATCTATCTATCTATCTATCTATCTATCTATCTATCTATCTATCTATCTATCTATCTATCTATCTATCTATCTATCTATCTATCTATCTATCTATCTATCTATCTATCTATCTATCTATCTATCTATCTATCTATCTATCTATCTATCTATCTATCTATCTATCTATCTATCTATCTATCTATCTATCTATCTATCTATCTATCTATCTATCTATCTATCTATCTATCTATCTATCTATCTATCTATCTATCTATCTATCTATCTATCTATCTATCTATCTATCTATCTATCTATCTATCTATCTATCTATCTATCTATCTATCTATCTATCTATCTATCTATCTATCTATCTATCTATCTATCTATCTATCTATCTATCTATCTATCTATCTATCTATCTATCTATCTATCTATCTATCTATCTATCTATCTATCTATCTATCTATCTATCTATCTATCTATCTATCTATCTATCTATCTATCTATCTATCTATCTATCTATCTATCTATCTATCTATCTATCTATCTATCTATCTATCTATCTATCTATCTATCTATCTATCTATCTATCTATCTATCTATCTATCTATCTATCTATCTATCTATCTATCTATCTATCTATCTATCTATCTATCTATCTATCTATCTATCTATCTATCTATCTATCTATCTATCTATCTATCTATCTATCTATCTATCTATCTATCTATCTATCTATCTATCTATCTATCTATCTATCTATCTATCTATCTATCTATCTATCTATCTATCTATCTATCTATCTATCTATCTATCTATCTATCTATCTATCTATCTATCTATCTATCTATCTATCTATCTATCTATCTATCTATCTATCTATCTATCTATCTATCTATCTATCTATCTATCTATCTATCTATCTATCTATCTATCTATCTATCTATCTATCTATCTATCTATCTATCTATCTATCTATCTATCTATCTATCTATCTATCTATCTATCTATCTATCTATCTATCTATCTATCTATCTATCTATCTATCTATCTATCTATCTATCTATCTATCTATCTATCTATCTATCTATCTATCTATCTATCTATCTATCTATCTATCTATCTATCTATCTATCTATCTATCTATCTATCTATCTATCTATCTATCTATCTATCTATCTATCTATCTATCTATCTATCTATCTATCTATCTATCTATCTATCTATCTATCTATCTATCTATCTATCTATCTATCTATCTATCTATCTATCTATCTATCTATCTATCTATCTATCTATCTATCTATCTATCTATCTATCTATCTATCTATCTATCTATCTATCTATCTATCTATCTATCTATCTATCTATCTATCTATCTATCTATCTATCTATCTATCTATCTATCTATCTATCTATCTATCTATCTATCTATCTATCTATCTATCTATCTATCTATCTATCTATCTATCTATCTATCTATCTATCTATCTATCTATCTATCTATCTATCTATCTATCTATCTATCTATCTATCTATCTATCTATCTATCTATCTATCTATCTATCTATCTATCTATCTATCTATCTATCTATCTATCTATCTATCTATCTATCTATCTATCTATCTATCTATCTATCTATCTATCTATCTATCTATCTATCTATCTATCTATCTATCTATCTATCTATCTATCTATCTATCTATCTATCTATCTATCTATCTATCTATCTATCTATCTATCTATCTATCTATCTATCTATCTATCTATCTATCTATCTATCTATCTATCTATCTATCTATCTATCTATCTATCTATCTATCTATCTATCTATCTATCTATCTATCTATCTATCTATCTATCTATCTATCTATCTATCTATCTATCTATCTATCTATCTATCTATCTATCTATCTATCTATCTATCTATCTATCTATCTATCTATCTATCTATCTATCTATCTATCTATCTATCTATCTATCTATCTATCTATCTATCTATCTATCTATCTATCTATCTATCTATCTATCTATCTATCTATCTATCTATCTATCTATCTATCTATCTATCTATCTATCTATCTATCTATCTATCTATCTATCTATCTATCTATCTATCTATCTATCTATCTATCTATCTATCTATCTATCTATCTATCTATCTATCTATCTATCTATCTATCTATCTATCTATCTATCTATCTATCTATCTATCTATCTATCTATCTATCTATCTATCTATCTATCTATCTATCTATCTATCTATCTATCTATCTATCTATCTATCTATCTATCTATCTATCTATCTATCTATCTATCTATCTATCTATCTATCTATCTATCTATCTATCTATCTATCTATC
>OY720459.1:32261883-32263265 GCA_963082715.1 Harpalus rubripes | reverse complement strand
ATGGACCGGTTAGGAAGAGTGGAGATTACTGGGAAGCCTGTGAACTTGGAGGTTTTGACCAACTCGTATCTATGAAGAACTATGGCTCTGTGTGTCGTCTTTTGCCGGGAAATTAAAGAAAATTGACGAAAATATGTGACTTCGTCACATCTCCGTCTTTCCTGGGCTAAAAAAAAAACAAAAAAAAGAATGTAAGTACCATATCTTCTTTTTTTTCTTCGGAGAGCGGGAACGTTGGATTGAGTTCACATCGCCTAGACGGAGGCCTCGTCCTGTCACGGAACCAGGGCGTTTGTCCATGGAAGCAGCTGCGCCTGTCTGGGAACGTCCACTCGTGTCGGATTACCGGCCCGGCCCAGAACCTGGTTCTGGATTCTCGGAGCCGGCCGACGGCTTGATCACGCAGCGACTAAGAAAGGCCGATCAACTGCTCCACAAACTGTCCTGGGCACGATGGGGCGATTGGTCGTCGTCGGAGGCGGGTATGTTTCCAGAGCCAGCCAGAACGTTTGGCGACTTGGTGACGTCGCAGGAGAAAACCGTTTGTCCTGGCTGCTTCGGGATTCAACGCCCTCATGGTCGGGGTTTTTGTTCACGAGTTCTACTGATGGTTTGCGGTGGTACTTGTAGCTGTTGCTATGGCCGTTGTCCTGTGCTATTACTGTGGTGTACGTGGTCGTTACTGACTGGTATTGTGGCTGTTACTGACTTACTGTGGCCACTACTTACTGTTGCTGTGGCCGTTACTGAATTACTATGGCCGATACTGACTGTTACTGTGGTCGTTACTGATTTACTGTGGCCATGACTGATTTACTGTGGCCGTTACTGACTGTTACTGTGACTGTTACTGTGACCGTACTGATTGTTACTGAACCGTCTTTCCTCATACCTGTCTCTGCTGTTTCAGGTCCTTGGTCAGTTGCTCTCTGACGTCCGTGTTCGGTGCCTGGTTGACGTCCTTGTTTTGTTGCCGTTGACGCCTGGATTCTGTTGCTGTGGTGGGCGGCATCGCTCGTGGCCTGTTTGTCGACCCTACCCAAAATTTGTTTTCGGATTCTCGGAGGCCGGCCGACGGAGTGAACACGCAGCAGATGACCGCAATCGGAACTGTTTCTAGTGTCGGAGCTGTGTAGCGTCCCGGTTCTGTTACTGTGACCGCTGTCGGAGCTGTTTAGCGATCCTGTTCTGTAGCTGTCTGATGTCCTGTGTCTGTGGCCGCTGTCGGGAGTGTGTTTAGTCCCCTGTTCTGTAGCTGTGGCCGCTGCGGGGGTGTATTTAGTCCCTGCTCGGGCGCCATTTTGTGACGTACTTACCCCTGTGTTGGGTTTTCTGTACTTGCTTTCGGGCGCCATTCTGTGAACTGTCTGTTTTAGGGGTAG
>OY720459.1:32106883-32251883 GCA_963082715.1 Harpalus rubripes | reverse complement strand
ATGTACGTATGTACGTATGTACGTATGTACGTATGTACGTATGTACGTATGTACGTATGTACGTATGTACGTATGTACGTATGTACGTATGTACGTATGTACGTATGTACGTATGTACGTATGTCGTATGTACGTATGTACGTATGTACGTATGTACGTATGTACGTATTACGTATGTACGTATGTACGTATGTACGTATGTACGTATGTACGTATGTACGTATGTACGTATGTACGTATGTACGTATGTACGTATGTACGTATGTACGTATGTACGTATGTACGTATGTACGTATGTACGTATGTACGTATGTACGTATGTACGTATGTACGTATGTACGTATGTACGTATGTACGTATGTACGTATGTACGTATGTACGTATGTACGTATGTACGTATGTACGTATGTACGTATGTACGTATGTACGTATGTACGTATGTACGTATGTACGTATGTACGTATGTACGTATGTACGTATGTACGTATGTACGTATGTACGTATGTACGTATGTACGTATGTGTATATGTGTATATGTGTATATGTGTATATGTATATGTATATGTATATGTATATGTATATGTATATGTATATGTATATGTATGTGTATGTGTATATGTATATGTATATATGTATGTAAAAATGGAATTCGAAAATTTAGTTGAAAAATAAATTGTAATTCGGTTTTCGAATTTTAATTTAAATTTAAAATTTCGAATTTGTAACAAAATTGGAATTTCATACACATTCTAAATTCCAATTTCGAGTGTTTACGATGTTAGATTTACATATTTTTAAGTGGCAAATTAATTGGTATGTATAGCACTTTCCTTTGTTATTAATTTCAGAAAAAATATTTCCAAATTGTACTTCGCGGCTACATGTGACAAATCTCAGTTTAAACAAGTCATTTCATTGTAAAACACCAAGAAATAAATGACGGCATCAACTATGGATTTGCAAAATTAGAAAAATATTCAGAATTTTGACTTCGAAATTCGTAATTCGAAAATGTATAGCTTATTTTTCGAATTTCGAATATTTCAAAATTCGAATATTTGAATGGGGTCATGCCAAAAAGAAAAAATGTTGATTTTTCTTTCATAAACGAAAAATTTACCTAATATTATGCATATATACATCAAAAATATTTAATATTATTGTACTTTCCATTCATGATTTTCTTTATAAAAATTCTGAGTTTGGTTTTGTGACGTCACAGTTTTGTACACAAATACACGATAGTGAGGCACACCCACACTCGTGTTTTTACTGTACATGAACAGATCTGTCACTTTTTTCTAACATAACCTTATATAACCAATATTTTGAAAGGAACGTCAACATCCTTGCAACAAGTTATTTTTTTTAAAAAAGTAAGTACAAATAACGAAATATGCTAAATAAAAATATAAATAAATACAATTTATGTTTGATTTAGATATTACAATGGTTTTACAATATTTTTCTGTGTCGGCCTACGAGAATAACTCGTTGAGAAGTAAAAATAAAATTTTTGTTTGTATTCTTCTGGCTCAAGATGTAAGGGAAAGATGGTATAATGCAATAAATACTCCAGAAGTTTTGAAGACTACGTTTGGTTTCAAGCGTGGTTTCAAAACACAATGACATAAACGTCAAAAGTAGTTCCATTTTTGTTCGGTAGATGTCACTACGGCCGCAAAACTGTTACGTCATTCGAAATTTTATATAAACCTTAAAAAATTATTAGTGTAAAACTAGAAACTTATGTGTCATAAAATATATATTTTCGTATTTAAATGTACTTTCAGAAAAAAAAATTGGAAAATGTGGTATGACCCCATTTTGTTAACACAATATGTATGTATGGGTATGGGTATGTTTGTGTGCGTGTGTGTGCATTATATATTATATATAAGAAGCGTTTTTAAAATAGAATTGATTTTAAAATTAGTCTTTTTCGTGCATGCTTATGTCTCGGATTGTCGTATATACTCACCCTGTTTTAGTTAAAGGTAAAATTAAGAACGGATTAATTATTCCATAGCGCTAATTAAATTTATTTATCATAGTTTATTTATATAAATTTTAATATACATTGCTATTTTACATGTGACAAATTTACAATTATAAAATAATAATTATAGTCCTATATAATAATTACGATATTGCACTGCTACTTCGTTTTTTCGGAATGGACTTTTAAATGTCGATTTAATGCATTCCTTTCAATGAATCTTTTATTACAAACTGAGCACTCATATCTTTTGGTACCACTATGAATCAATAAGTGTTTATCCAAAGTTACTTTTTGTGTGAATTCTTTACCACAAATAGAACACTTAAAGTCTCTAACACCTGTATGGATTCTTTCATGTGCTTCCAAATATCTTCTTCTAAGAAACTTTTTATTACAAAATGAACATTGAAATTTTTTAATACCAATATGACTTTTTATATGTTGTGCTAAATATTTTTTAAGAGTGAATTTTTTTAAACACATGGCACACTGAAATCTTTCTATAGTTGTATGAGTTTTTTTGTGAATTCTTAAGGCAACCGTAGAAGCAAAAGATTTATTACATGTTAAACAATCATGTTTAACAACGATATGTCTATTAATGTGTAAATCGAAAAAATATTTTCGACGAAATGTTTTATAACAAATACAGCATTTATAAGAATTATCAAAAACCTTTAACTCAACATCGTTACTATTTATTCGGTTTTCATTTTGCTTAAAACTACATAAAATATCTGTGTCATTCTTAATACATTCCGTTTCACATATCGGAGTAGACTGGATAGGTGCTTCAGTTGTTTCAAATTGTTGTTGAGCATCTTCGTCCTTCATTTCATGTTTTATAGAGAGGATCTCTTCTTCGCTTTCTTCATTATCCATCCTTAGAGTAAATACATCGTCCTCCTCGTGATCTACTTTAATATAAATTTCCGGTAATATCTTGCATTCCTTTTGATTGTTTTCCAGGCACATTTTCTTGAATTTGTAAAATGAATGAAGAGAAAACTGACAAATGGAACATATGTGCAGTGAAGGGTCCTGTTCTGGAATTACCTGAAATAAAAATGTTATTAATAAAGGCGAAGAAATAAAAAATATGATTTGCTATGCAACAATAATATATGAAAGAATGAAGATTAAGTCAAGATTACGATCATTATTACTAAAATGAAATACTAATACGTTAAAATTAATAGAAAACTATGAAAACAACTATATAGACGTTTTGCTATGAATGAAAAATTTCTTGTATAACATATGTAACAAGTTTTGAAAAAACGTCTAATGTAGTTGTCGCAGGACATATTAAATACATAATAGTTATTTTATAATATACCATGTTAATATTGCCAGAAAAAAATCGAAAGATGTTATACAAACTTGAAATACGTAAATATATCTATAGGTTATTTGGACAGAAAGCCGAAATGTGAAATTGTTAGGGTTCAAAATATTGGATCGCCAACTACTTACCGAACTTAACGGGACTGTGAAGAAAGTATAGTATATATTATTTTCCCAAAAAAAAATGTCATTGAAAGTGCTCAAGACAAATTCAGAACTTCATCGCGCAAATTAACTCGCCAATTTAGAATTTTGAGATTGTTAGCAGAACTTTGGTCAAAAATTTAAAATTTCGAAAAAGAAATAATTACACCAAATAGACAGCTACCCAGCCCGCCCAGTTTGAGCGAATCTCCAGATGCTGCAGAGTCAAAATTTTATAGAAAACACACACACACACACACACACACACACACACACACACACACACACACACACACAGAGAGAGAGAGAGAGAGAGAGAGAGAGAGAGAGAGTATAAACCCCCAAATGTTTCTCAGGCTCGATTGATTGAATATTTTTGGGCATTTCTTATACAATAATGGCAGGAAATACTAAAAGAACAACAGTTATAGACAAGAATATATCTGACAATGCGGGAAGTAGATTTTACACCGTCCAGAGAGAAATGGAGATAATGATCATCAATCAGTGTTGTAAAATTAAATTTCTTATCCCCTTAATTTATAAGAACAGCAACGTTTCAATAAAAATTCTTTTGTATTAGATGAAGAGATCTAAACTTTTTCTCAAAGTTTATGTTATAAACGTTATCATAAATAAAATATAATCCTCGCATACTTCATCCGATTGATTATTTTTTTGAGTATACAGCAAAACCTCGATTATCGAAAGTAATGCATTCTGCGGACTAGTACGGGCTCAGCTTTTTTCCGATAACCAAAATTTCGATAATCGACAGTTACAAACTTACACTAACAAATAATAAGCTTAGTAACCAATGATCTACGATATGGCTATTATTTTTGTAATGGAGTCCTATTGTTTTTTTTCCTGCAAGTACAGGAGCAACTAATAATTTTATTGCAAACGCAACTTAAAAATTATACATAGTAAGCGAGATATGAATTTACAAACTATGACGGCGGATGGCGCTAGAGTTTATTCATTGATGAAATTACGGTAGGCGGGCGCAACTCGTTTTTAAAATCAGGCATCCAATCAAATTGCAAAGACATGATACATTATGTTAATTATTAATTGACTTCAATCACTTGTAGTTTGCGAACTAATTAATATTTAAACAAATAATTTCTATATTATTAAACATACAATAAAATACTATGAGACAATCTTATAAAATACCAAAGGGGACATCCGATGAGAGAAGAAATTATTTTTTAAACCAGTGGTTTAGTTACACATAAAGTTATATTTTTTAAACCCATTGGATAGAATTTTTTTTTAATTAGACCGTGTAATCCTCTTATAATTTATATAACAAAAAAATTCAATTCAAATAAAAATATTGATTTCTAGTTATTTTTCAGTAGGTTCATATTTTCTCCTTACATCCCTGTATGTGAATTTTAATATAAAGTAGTAAGAGCTGGTCGCTATTTTAGTTATGACCTACTGAAACTAACTTAAATTTTATTCATATTCTTTTCTAGATAGCGCAAATATGCAATCAACATTAAACTTAAAATCTTCCATTCATACAAAATACTAAGGTAATTTACATCAAAAGCAAAATATAAAATTTAAACATAAAGTGAGATTATAACCAGTAGAGAACATTCGTTTAATCTCCATTTACAACGAAGCTTTATGTCATCGAATAGCAACGCATTCGTACTGACAAAATAGAAGGTTTTTTTTACTGATGTCTTAATACAACCTGTCTGACATTAAATTGCATTAGTAGTTACGAATTTTTATGGACACCGGGACATATTCGCGCTTGCTATTGAATCGCGTACACTAGTTAAAAACCTATACTTTCTTAGATACCGTTCTCGCAAAATTTCAATATAACTCTTTATTATTAAGATTGTCAATTCACGACAATACTTGCAAAATATTAATATTCAGCGATTCACAAAATTA
The DNA here is from genome assembly GCA_963082715.1 of Harpalus rubripes. Lineage (NCBI taxonomy): Eukaryota > Metazoa > Arthropoda > Insecta > Coleoptera > Carabidae > Harpalus > Harpalus rubripes. The sequence continues at coordinate 32,246,464 of OY720459.1, read as the reverse complement.
GTCAAATGCATAATAAATAAGTTCCCGAGTTTCCAGGTCTTAGTTTCTCAATCTCATGGAGAATTTATTGCCGCAGCTGGATAGGTAACTTAGGTTCACATCCGTATCTAGCATATCCGAACTCCGAATCGAAACAGAAAATTGGTTAAAAATTCCTGCTAAAGAGCTAGTCACTTTCAAGCAGGTGGAATTAATAACAAGGCCACAGGGACAAATAGCTTGTTTTCGTTATTATTAATATTAGACTTTTAGTATAAATTACAAAGCGAAGGAATTATGTTGATGTTTACCATATTTATAATTTGTTTTTGATTATTTTGAAAATTCAAAATGACTAAAATTCAAAAAATCTGATGTGGCTAACACATGACCTCCCGTCAATTCCATGTTTGAAATAGCAATGAGCTTTAAGTAAAGTATCACTTCCAATTGATCGTTTGTCAACAAAATCTAATTTGTTGGTTAAATAGAAAAGTCTGTAATACCAAATTTTGGATATTTTATAATGCTTTTTCTCGAAAATCTGTTAAGAACTCCTAAGTTCCACTTCCGGTTTATCATATAGGTATTTCAAATTATACACGAGTCTTAAACACCAAATTTGAGAAGTTTTGGACTGTATCAATTTATTTTTCACGAAAATCTGTTCAGAGCTTCAAATAAAGTATCACTTCCGGTTTATCAATTTTAGCCAAAATCTAATATGTTGCTTCCCTTTTTATATAAAAGTCTTATATACTAAATTTGACAAGTTTTGGAATATATCCTATTATATTTTTCACGAAAATCTATTCAGAGCTTGAAGTAAAATATCACTTCCGGTTTATTAATTTTGGAAGAAATTTAACATGTCATTCTCATTAATATAAAAATTTTAAATACCAAATTTGAAAAGTTTTGGAATATATCAAAATATCTTTTTCACGAAAATCTGTTGAGAGCTTTACTAAAGTATCACTTCCGGTTTATCAATTTTAGAAAAAATCTAACATGTCATTCTCATTCATATAAAAATCTTAAATACGAATTTTGAAAAGTTTTTGATTATATCATAATATATTTTATCACGGAAATCTATTGAGAGCTTCAAGTAAAGTATCACCTCCGGTTTAACAATTTTAGAAAAAATCTAACATGTCGTTCTCATTAATATAAAAAAAATTAAATACTAAATTTGGAGTATATCATATATTTTGCTCGAAAATCTGTTGGGAACTTCAAGTAAAGCATCATTTAAAAAAATCAGTAGTGTTACTTTTATTTTATTTTTTTTTGTATTCAGCCAAGTTTATTTTACTCATCAAAGATAATTTTTTTTCTTTTTAACGATTTTCACTCTGTGATCTGTGGTTTTTAACAACTTATTTATATTTTTAGATGTCCGTCTTGTATATGCTGTTATCCACATCCAAGAAGACTATGGTACAGTCGAAACGTCGGCATGAATAATTGTTACTTCCTGTTTCCATCTCCATTTTAAATTATCTTTACCAAAATCTAATTGTCATTTACAGTATCAAATTTTTTCTTTTTCACTTTTTGTTTTTTGAATTAATTGCATTGTGAACATCATTGGGATTCTTAAATCTGCACTATAATATGGTATAGGTAAAGGATCAACTTGGTGAAAACTAAAATTAGATCGAATTAAAATGGCGCATTACGTACAAATTATAACAAAAATCTTTTGTAAATATTTACTTTTATATTTATAGTTAACTTTAATTTGATTAATAAAGAGCAATTTACTTCATGAACTATTAAACATCAGTAGTGCAATAGTATAGAATTGTACAAAAACAACGTTGAAATTTATATTATTATGCAAATAAAGTAAGACAATGGGCTTTATTTATTTAGATATGAGTAAGAAAATGTTATAAACTCCCGCTTCATGATTAATAATAATTCTTATATTTTTCTATGACAAGAACACTATAAGTAGATATATGTGAATCTATGGATACAAATATCTTAAATCATAACAAAAAGCGATGCAAATGTTAATATTTGTAAAACATGATATAAAAAAAAGATACTTACATATTCGGGAAGAACATATTTAACAAACTGACTAAACAGACACTCTTGTTCATTAATGGAAAGCTGCTTTAAATTTCCATCTCGTAGACACATAAAACATGTATGGGGTAAAAATTCCATTTTGTAAAATAGATATCAACACTATAATCGTAGATGTGTCAAGTGTCTCGACAATCGCCAAACTGAGACAATGCATTAAATACCTTCTTCGTAACCAAATATAAGGGTCTAAAGTAAGTGGAAGGGGAAAGTAACTGTGTTCATGAATTTTCATTGGTTGTACCTACGCTTTGTAAGTTTCTTGGCTCTAAAATGCTACAAAATATCTGTTTATTTTTAAAACAATATACTAAAAGATGTAAAACACAATCAATCTAGTTTATATTTTAATAAAATTAACTTAACAGCCAGTGGAAAAATCTGTTTACCAGCTAGATATGTGAGTATTTGCGTAATTTTAGAGAAACATATATTATACAAGAATATGTTATATATTTGTTAGTTATTGTAACAAATGAAAATATGCGATTTGAATAGTAGATTATGATTAGTAGCGTTATTGTATATTTTACTAACTTTATTAGATTGGTATGATGTATCTGAGAATTGTTATTCTGATAAAATAAAGTCATACAGTTTTCGTTTTGAATGCTTTTGTTCAAAAACAAAAGTTTATCCTAAAATATGTTAGCATTGTTTTAATTTAATAAATTTACAAATCTGTAATTTTTTTGTTGTCACGCCTATTCAGATTTGAAAATACCTACACAATTTAAAAAGATTTAATTTTGTTACTAAAAACGAAATTAATTTTTTCAACTTGTATCTGAGCTGTTTAAAAGTGACCTGGGTTGTAATAACCTGAACATGGGTAATTTTGAACCGAGTTAGTTCAGTTGTCAACGGGAACGTATTTAAGTTTATTTAGAACGTTGAATAACTTATATTTGATATTCTATTGTACGACCACATCAAGAAATAAATAAATATAAATATATCATCATGGCATATTACCCATTTCTGCTTTGTATCAAGAAGAATTAGTGATTTGCATATTATCAAACATATAAGTAAATATGGATTTAATGCAAAGTGCAATGCATTTTGTATGAAATAGCAAAGCTTTGTGCAAATACTCTATCTGAAAATAAAGTAATAAATTTAAGTTAGACATGTTTGTAAACAAATATAAATATAATTTTTACCTTCCGTCACCTTTAGGTAAGGAAGGTATTGTCTTTGGTCAAAAAATTCGGTGGTGAGTTTTTGATGAATAAGCACGTTTTAGGGTCCCTAGAATACGATTTTACTATTTTTACGATGATGTCTGTAAGTGTGTGTGTGTGTGTGTGTGTGTGTGTGTGTGTGTGTGTGTGTGTGTGTGTGCGTGCGTGTGTATGTATGTGTCCGTATGTGTGTGTGTGTGTATGTAACAAAATTTTCGTCTACGATAACTTCCATACTACAATTCTAAAAATTATAATTCTTTCGTATTTCTCTTAGTTACATCCATGTGAAGAGCTGATTAGATTTTGGTTAGAATTGGACGACCGGAAGTACCCTTATTTGAAGATTTTAACAGTTTTTCTTTGAAAAACTATCTTAAATATCATTTTTTACCTTCCGTCAGCTTTAGGCAAGGAAGGTATTGTCTTTGGTCAAAAAATTTGGTGGTGAGTTTTTGATAAATAAGCACGTTTTAGGATCCCTAGATTACAATTTTACTATTTTTACGATGATGTCTGTATGTGTGTGTGTGTGTGTGTGTGTGTGTGTGTGTGTGTGTGTGTGTGTGTGTATGTATGTATGTGTGTCTGTGTGTGTGCGTGTGTGTGTAACAAAATTTTCGTCTACGATAACTTCCATACTACAATTCTAAAAATTATAATTCTTTCGTATTTCTCTTCGTTACATCCATGTGAAGAGCTGATTAGATTTTGGTTAGAATTGGACAACCGGAAGTACCCTCATTTGAAGATTTTAACAGTTTTTCTTGAAAAAACTATGTTAAATATCATTTTTTCACATTTAATGTTATTATAAATATTTCATCATTACCGCATCTGTGTACAAAGCAGATTGGCACACCCAGCAATGGGTAATAAGCCGTGATGATATATTTATTTATTTATTTATTTATTTATAAATATTAAAGAATATTTTATTCTCTATACGATTTGACTGCATTTTATACTCAATATTAAATGGACATAGAGTTAAAAAATTATAAAGAAATTAAATTTCATAAAGTAGCCATAGCTATGGAAACAGCTACTATATTAAGAAAATTTTGATTGAAAGATGTCAGTGTCAAGTGAAATTGACATAGTGTGTCTTATAATTTTACTGGAAATATAGGATCTTTTGCTATAAATTTTCTGTATGGAATTTGCATAAAATACATGCAACTGCCAGAAGGTAAAGTACAAGAAATATAATCTTTAGCAAGGAACTTTCTGTATGAAATTTGTACAAAATACATAGAACTGATGCACGGAACTGACCACGAACTGACGGAAGGTAATGTGCTGGCCACATCAGATTTTTACATTTAATGTTATATTAAATATTAAAGAATATTTTATTCTCTATACGATTTGACTGCTTTTTATACTTAATATTAAATGGATAGCTATGGAAACAGCTACTATATTAAGAAAATTTTGATTGAAAGATGTCATTGTCAAGTGAAATTGACATAGTGTGTTTGTCTTATAATTTTACTGGAAATATAGGATCTTTTGTTATAAATTTTCTGTATGCAACTGCTGGAAGGTAAAGTACAAGAAATATAATCTTTAGCAAGGAACTTTCTGTATGAAATTTGTACAAAATCCATTGAACTGACGGAAGGTAATGTGCTGGCCACATCAGATTTTTTAATTTCATGATTTACACTCACTTGCTCCATTGCAGTGTAACTCTGGAGTAACCCAAACTGCTAATTGGAAAGCAGCTCTGATGTAACATAATTTTACCTTTCGATTGATACCTTTACCATTTATTTATTTTTAAAACGACCAGTAATATGAATGAATGTGAAATTGAATGAAACGAATAATCACATGTATCTATACTTAGTCACTTTTTACAGAATGTCTTTCATTTCTAACCCTATTTTTATCACAATAGAAAAAAATATGATCCGAAATATTTTTATCCATCAATTATAGTGTACTACTCTATTTACAATAATTGTTTAATTTTTCAATAGATGTCTCTTTCGCTAAGTGCTTAGTCTAAACGCTCTTTCAGTTTTAAAACCGGTAGTTTTAAGACGCTCCAACCGGTTAATATTTGTAATTTATAATCGGGACTTATGATTTTAGAATTTTACTGTTGCAATCTACTGAGTTCTGAAGTAACCTTTTAAACAAAGACGACAAGCTCAAAGAAAAAGACAGCAAAGCACTACCATGACCTCTTAGATAGACTCTGAAATAGTATTTAAACGTGTTGGATAATTTTATGTTTCAATATTATTATTATTTGGAATTTATCATCAGCTAACAAATAATTGTTATAACAAAACTGATTACTCATACATACGTCAAATATCACAGCAAAATAAAACAGCAAATATCAAATTGGATTTAGACAATACGTTGAGAATAGAAGAGAGGCTATGGGACTACAAAACTATCTGTTTCTTCGAGACTGCCGTCTTCTTCTAAAGACATGTAGTACTGGAGGGGAGAATATGTATCGTGTGACGTAGATTTCATAAGTCCCCATTCCTAAGCTCTGAACGCAGCTTGAAATTTTTTGTAGCCTAGTGGCTTTTGTTTGACTGCTTATATTGTTCGTATTTAAATTGGTCTACTTTTAATTTTTGCTGTCGACCACGTGCAAATTTGTGAATAGGAGCAGAGAGCACTATAATATGAAGCTTTAGATTTTTAGTTTTAGGTTTATACAAAAATTCTCATCTGATTCATTGTCAGTACTATTTTTAATTATTTTGTTTTTAATGTTCCATTTAGAACTTGTATTTGTTTTTAAAATAAATTTATCTATCGATTCTAATTAGTAAAACATCTGAAAATGTTCCGTTTTTCAAAAGAACTAGATGATACAGAAGATATACCTATAGTTAGAGTACCATAATATTTAAGTAGCAGTTCTTAACAGGTAAATAATATCCCTGGAAAAAGACTGTAAATAATGGTAATTTATAATTCGATAATTCCAAAGACAAAACGTCCAACTGCGTTATCTATTCTTTTAAATTAGTGGGTATTTCAAATATTACTTGTACTGTTGTTCAATAATCCTTTGGATATCATTATCTTTTTCATAGTTTTCGTTTATTATTCTGTTTTGTTGGCAAGATAATTTCTTTTTTGGTACTTTTACTGGAGTAATTTAATCATTTGGAAATATGCAATTTAATTGTGATTTACAATCGATTAATAAATCTATTTTAATTTCGTCAAACGCTATAAATAATAAAGAAATATGCTTATTTGTACAATAGTCATTGTAAACACATATATATTTGCTTGGTAAACCAGTACTGTAAATAAAATGGCTCGTACCACGAGCAAGGTTTTAACTAAAACGCTGTTTTAAGAAATATCAAATTAAAATTTCAATATTTATTTCGCCCTTATGTTAAAAGAACGATTCTTTAAAAAATATTTGTTTGAATACATACTATGTCCTGTTTTAAATCATATTTTGATTAATTTGGATTTATTTATTATTATCATTATTAAATAATGAAATTCGACATTTCTTAAAACAGCATTTTAGTTAAAACCGTTCTCGTGGTACGAGCCAATGGGTCTAAGTCGATATTGTAGAGGATGGTATTGTAAAAAAAAAATACAGTAGCTAAATATTCATAATAACATAACTACGCAAGCGTTCATTAAAGCAAATAAAATATTTTGTTTTAAAATAAGTCAGATAGATTTTCTAAATATATACTCCAAGATAAATGTTGAACAAAAAATATTTTCTATTTGCGGATGCGCTGGACAGTTATCAACCATTAGCAATTTTAAAAAATTTCAGATTTGTTAGATGTGTAGGTAAATGGCAAATTGGTGTAACTCTTTAAATACCATTAACAAATAGTTTTCGTTTTTCGGCACCCGTCATAGTTGCATACATATAAACTTTCTTCTTTCACTTTTCCTACTGCGTCACCTTGTTCGTTATAACCGAGAACTATTACAAATTTTCGTCAAGAATTTGGTTCATATGTGTTCGCTATAAACAGGTTCATTATAAACATACACAAAATACATATTAATTATAGGATATCTGTTCCGGAAAATATATTTTTTTTCATTATAAGCAAGCCTTCTCTGTATCTGGGGTACGATATTTCCAGTTAATCTGTATTTTATTACTAATAGTGAATTCGTAGGGGTATCTTGTAAATTCCAACTGTCTTTTTCCCATCATATTTGCATGTTGTCCAAAAATCACTGTTATTATAATATATATATATATATATATATATATATATATATATATATATATATATATATATATATATATATATATATTATTTTGTCTTCTATCATTGACAGCTAATAAATCATCCGCCAATCTTTTTCATATTATAGTTCTTTTTGTTCCTTTTAATCATCATTTCCAATTACTAGCAATTACACGCTGATTCTAAATTTTCATTATTTATTGGTTTCATATAACTTCAAGCTATAACTATTGTGCAAAACACTTCTTAAAAAAAGCTGTGCGTGTGCGAAAATATCTGCATATTTCAACTACTCGTACATACATATTTTTTACAAAAAAAAAATAGAATATTAAAGTTTTGACATTTCCCTTGCACGCATTTACTGTCATAAAGAGGAGGCTGATATTTTTGGTAAAATAGATATAAATATATCACGGCATATTACCCATTGTTGGGTGTGCCAATTTACTTTGTACACAGATTTCGGTAATTATGACATATTTGTACAGTGCGGGCGTACCAGGCGTCACCTTGTTGACAAGAAATTGTATGTTGGTGACCTTGATGACTATCAACCGAGCTGTCAAGATACAAAAAATTAAACATGCCACGCACAATTTAATTACAGTCAAGTATTGACATATCAGCTGAAGTGTGTATTACTTCATCAAAATGATGTTCATTTCTGAAATTTGAACAATTAATATCAGTAAGTATTCATTCTAAATAGATGTGTTCCTCGATACAAAATTATTTTTCATAGTCGAGCCTATTCTGTAACTCAGTGATTAATCTATAGCAAATATTTAAAAAATGTATCCAATACATATTGATTTGACAACTAAAAATCTGTTTTTTCCTTCCGTCACCTTTAGGTAAGGAAAGTATTGTCTTTGGTCAAAAAATTCGATGCTGAGTTTTTAATAAATAAGCACGTTTTCTGGTCCCTGATATTGGATTTTATAATTTTTACGATGTGTGTGTGTCTGTGTGTGTGTGTGTGTGTGAGAGAGAGAGTATGAGCGTGAGTGCGTGTGTGTGTCTTCATCTGCGATAACTCTAATACTACAATTTCAAAAATTATAATTCTTTCGTATTATTCTTCGTTACATCCATATGGAAGAGCTGATTAGGTCTTGGTTATAATTGGTCAACCGGAAGTACCCTCATTTGAAGATTTTAACAGTTTTCCTTGAAAAAACTATGTTCAAATGTGAAGAATATTTTATTCTCTATATGATTTGACTGAATATTATTCTTCATACTAAATGGATATAGAGTTAAAAAATCTGATGGGGCCAGCACATTACCTTCCGTCAGTTCTATGTATTTTGTATAAATGTCATACAGAAAGTTCCTTGCAAAACGTTCTATTTCTTGTACATTACCTTAAGGCAGTTGTATGTATTGTATACAAATTCCATACAGAGATTTTCTAGCAAAAGATCGTATATTTCCAGTAAAATTATAATACAAACATACTGTCAAACCGCACTTGACACTGACACCTTTTCATCAGAACTATCTTAATGTAGCAGCTGTTTCCAGAGTTATAGCATAGCTTGCAATATATGATATTTAATTTCTTTATAATTTTTTAACTCTATATATCCATTTAATATGAAGTATAAAATGCATTCAAATCGTATACAGAATAAAATATTTTTTTATATTATAATAAAATTAAATGTGAAAAAATGATATTTAACATCGTTTTTTCAAGAAAAACTGTTAAAATCTTCAAATCAGGGTACTTCCGGTTGACCAATTATAACCAAAATCTAATCAGCTCTTCACATGGATGTAACGAAGGGGAATACGAAAGAATTATAATTTTTAGAATTATAGTGTTATCGTCGGAGAAAAAATCGTCATACACACAAACAAACAAACACACACACAAACACACACATACACACACACACGCACGCACGCACGCACGCCCACACACGCACGCACGCACGCTCGCACGCACGCACGCACGCACACACACACACAAACACACACACACACACACACACACACACACACACATACACACACACACGCGCGCACACACACACACACACACACACACACACACACACACACACACACACACACACACACACACACACACACACATGCAGACATCATCGTAAAAATAGTAAAATCGTCTTCTAGGGACTCTAAAACGTGCTTATTCATCAAAAACTCACCATCGATTTTTTTGACCAAAGACAATACCTTCCTTACCTAAAGGTGACGGATGGTAAAAATTATAAAGAAAGTAAATTTCATAAAGCAGTCGGCTATGGAAACAGCTACTGTATTAAGAAAATTCTGATTGAAAGATGTCAGTGTCAAGTGTAATTGACATAGTATGTTTGACCTATAATTTTACTAGAAATGTAGGATCTTTCACTAGAACCTTTCTGTATGGAATTTGTATAAAATACGTACAACTGCCGGAATTTAATGTACAAGAAATAGATTTTTTGCAAGAAACTTTCTGTATGAAATTTGTACTACATAGAACTGACGGAATGTAATGTGCTGGCCACATCACATTTTTTTGTTATATGTCCACATACTTAATTGGAGTTTTAAAAGTACGCTTAGAAATGTCAGAGCGATCATTTTAACTACATATTTTTCCTGTTAAAAAATGTCAACCTCTACTCATTTACGTATCGCCTATTTGACTATTGCCTCCAGTTATCGCGTACTGGATATAATATATCTACTAATACTTCAAATTGTCCTATAAAAGTACAAATTGTAAAAAATTGGAATAACGGCTATTATTGCAAGAACATTTAAAATTGCTACTGAAAATTAAAATATTAGAGATTATATGCGTATATACTTGTAACGGTACATAGATAATACTCCCTGAGTTTCGGATTAACTGTACAGATATTTAGTAAGGGCAGTGTTCTCTATAATCTCTGGGTACAGGTGTCCTTGTAGAAATACCGTCTGTTTTATATACTTCAGGGAAAAGTGATACGTAACGAAACTATTTTTTTTAAAAGAAATTGCTAGATTAATGACGACACGAAATGTTTAATAAAAATAAAGAAATAGGAATTAATCTCGTAACTGATGTATGCATAAAAAATAAAATATATTTAATAAAAATTTCGCGTTAGCACTACACCCGTATTTATGTGTATTGCTTAGAAAAATTTCTACATCTGCACATGATTAATTTTAAATAACACACATGAATTTAAATTTGTATATGTATATAATATTAACTATAAAATATGTATAGAGTAACAGAAAGTAATTAAATAAAGTAGGTAAATAAAAACAATTTATAATTTAATGTTTTATTATAATGAATCTAATATCTAGTACTATGTAGTGACATGATAACAGACAACAACTATGAGTAACTGTTAACTTCCTGATGAATTTAATTTTTTAACTCTCTTCACAGAATTTTATATTTGCAATAAAAGTTATAACACATACTGTCAATCACATTTGACATTAACATCTGTCTATCAGAATTTTTTAAATTATATTAGCTGTTTCCAATGTTATTGCATAGCTGGCTGCATTATGAAGTTTAATTTCTTTATAATTTTTTAACTCAATATCCATTAAATATGAAGTATTAAATATAATCAAATCGTACAGAGAATAAAATATTCTTTAATATTTATAATAACATTAAATGTTAAAATATGATATTTAACAGCGTTTTTCAAGAAAAACTGTTAAAATCTTCAAATAAGAGTACTTCCGGTGGACCAATTATAACCAAAATCTAATCAGCTCTTCATATGGATGTAGCGAAGCGGAATACGAAAGAATTATAATTTTTAGAATTATAGTGTTATCGTCGGAGAAAAAATCGTCATACACACATACATACATAGACACATACACACACACATACACACATATACACATACACACATACAAACATCACACATACACACATACACACCTACACACCTACACACATACACACATACACACATACACACCTACACACATACACACACATACACATAGACACACATACATATACACATACATACACATACACACACATACACACATGCACACACATACACACACATACACACACATGCATATACACACACATACACACACACACTTACACAAATACTCAAATACACACAGTCATACAGACATCATCGCAAAAATAGTAAAAGCGTATTCTAGGGACTCTAACGTGCTTATTCATTGAAAACTCACCATCGAATTTTTTGACCAAAACAATATCTTCCTTGCCTAAAGGTATGACGCAAGGTAATAAAGGAATGTATGTTTCCACGAGACGACACGCACGTCATCAATTATAAGTAGGTGGTTCAAATCGGCAGGATATAAAAGGAATTGTTCATGTAATGTCAAAATTATCAATATTGAAATAAAACCTATATCCTATACTGTACCAATTTTACTATTTATCTAAATTCGAAGTATGTATAGTTATTTAGCAATAATAAAACATAATTGAATAATTACGATAATGGTTGAAGTATTCCTCTTTTTATTCTCTAAAAGCAATACGGCAATTTTAGCAATCGCAAAATGCACAATATAATACCTATAGAATTAACGAGACTTCCAACACTCTATGAAACACAAATTATCAATGCCAAAATAATCTTAATCGCCACATGAATTATAGATTGATAGAAATATTCAAATCATTGGAATATTTGAAAATGACATTCTTTACCGGGGTTAGTTCATTTTTCGCCGTTGGTTGGGGTAAGATAGCATATACCCCTCCGTAACACATACGATAATGATAGCGAATAAAAGCCTTATCTATGCCATGAGCCATGTACATACGACAAAGTTGCTAGGTAAAAATTTAATTATTCTTACATCCGAAAATGATGACGTGAGCATCAACTCGCGAAATTAAAATCTATACCTGTATTGATAATTTATAACTGTTATGGGGTGTGTGATCTTGATCAAATTTAAGGAAAGTGTTTATATACGGAATATTAAAATATTTATAACCTTTCTCGGAATTTTATTTATTCATATCCAACAAAGTACAAACAAGTACACGATAACAAAAATGTAAAACATAGACCCAATACATTCACTGTTGTTTCTTCATATGAATATAGATAATTTGTTAAAACAATATTTCTACCTTCCGTCACCTTTAGGTAAGGAAAGTATTGTCTTTGGTCAAAAAATTCGGTGGTGAGTTTTTGATGAATAAGGACGTTTTAGGGTCTCTAGAATACGATTTTACTATTTTTACGATGATGTCTGTATGTATGTGTGTGTGTGTGCGTGTGTGTGTGTGTGCGTGTGTGTGTATGTGTGTGTGTGTATGTGTGTGTGTGTGTGTGTGTGTGTGTGTGTGTGTGTGTCTGTGACAAAATTTTCTAATGCGATAACTCTAATACTACAACTCCAAAAATTATAATTCTTTCGTTTTCCTCTTCGTTACATCCATATGAAGAGCTGATTAGATTGGTTATAATTGGTCAACCGGAAGTACCCTCATTTGAAGAGTTTAACAGTTTTTCTTGAAACGTCACAAAAGATATCCCAAGAACTTTTAAATTTTATTATGTTTAGTTAAAATACATAATTCAGAAAGGGGTTGTATACAAGCAATTATGTATATTTTTTGAGTAATGGCTATGATATCGTATTTTACAATATACAGGGTGTCTCACAACTCGCGCCCCAGACGAAACTGATACTTGCCGACGACAATAGGTTGCCAACAAATAGAAGAAAATAATTTGCGGCTGCTTGCATAACGGAGTTACAAGACTTTTTAATACACCAATCCCGGACTTTTCACTGTCAACAAATTTAGGTTCGCAAGATTTCTATCCGGAAAACGTTCCGAAGACTCGTGCTGCCTCTCTGGCGTTACGTCCACGTTCTCCGAAAATTATAATCATTTCTAAGTAATCAGCGGCTGAATACATGGTAAGAATTTGCCTTTTTTATTCACCTTGTCAAATTTAATTCGACACTGATATTTTTCGAAAACTACAGTCGCCCACACATTTTAAAGAAGATTTGATTTGTATAAAACCCTAGTAACGTAAAATTACGGCAAACGCACGTTAAAGGTGTAGGTCTCTGATTAGTCAATTTGAAGACGTCTTTTCTCGAGTATCTTTTAAGCTAGACTTTTTTTCTTCGAAATTACACATTCGAGTGCAGTCTTGTGTTTCCTCATTCGCTCTGGGGTGCGAGTTGTGCGATAGCCTGTATAGTCTTTAGTTTTTGGACAAATTTATACTTGAGGAATTTAACGGTATTTCCTATTATCAGAATAAAATTTCTTATATGCGTGATAGGTTTTTAATAAAATTAATTAATTTACAAAATAACGCTACTAATATTAATGTAGTTTTAAGTTTTATTTGCTACAATAACTAATAAATAGTAACTTATATTCGTATAATATAATATGTACATTTGTTTATTATCCTGTAAAATTACATAAATATTTACACATTTATTGTATTTAGCATGTAAATAATTTTTCTCCGTTGGCTGTTAAATGATTTTTACTGAATATCAAATATATTCCGTTTTAACACCGTTTATTATTTCATTTTTTTAAAATAGATATTTTGTAATAATTTATAATGTATAATTTCTAGTTTAGAGTTTTCTAAAGCGTAGAACCAATAAAAATGCATGACACTATTATTTTCCCCTTCCACTTACTTTAGACCCTTATATTTGCTTACTGAAAAGGTATTTAAGTCAGTGTCTCAGTTTGGCGATTAACGAGAAACGTAATACATTTACAATAATAGTATTAACATTTATTGTTCAGAATGCAAGATTTGCCGTACATATGTTTTATGTGTCTACGAGACGGAAATGTAAAAAAGCTCTCCTTTCCTGAACAAGACATTCTGTTTAATCAATTTGTTAAATATGTTCTTCCCGAATATGTAAGTATCTTTTTTTTATTTCTTATAAGTATTAACATAAGCATGATTTATGATCGACTGCTTTTGTTATACATGGTGATTCAATAAGAATGTACCAAAATAAAACCATATATTAAGGGAGTCATTTTGAGTAAATAAATGTTATATGAAAGTACACCCGGAAATTTTTAGTTATAGAGTTACAGCCCTTTGAAAGTGTAACTCATCACACACTTTTATTAATAATTCTGGTACTATTTGAACTAAAATTAATAATACTACTTATTTAGATGCATATTTATACTTTCTTTTATTTCTGTATCTCAACTAGAGGCGTCTCATATGGGGAAGCCATGAACAATTTTTTATCGTTTTTACCTGTTAATATTTTTTAATTTCACATAAAATATTACATTGCAAAATTACACAATAAGGTAATTAACAACAGATATGAATAGCTTTTATTTATGTTTCATATTCTGTTCTATTTCCTATGGCAATTTGATTGTTTTTTAACTGTTAACAAAATAATTTGAATAATTGACTTTTTCTAAAAATTAAAATATATCAAAAACTACTTCGTGTATCAAGTTTTAGGAAGAGTACCTTTTTTTGTGTAATTTTGCTATGTAACATTTTATAGGTAAAAATAAAAAAAAATGTTAACAGGTAAAAAAAATAACGATAAAAAATATTCATGGCTTCCCCATATGAGACGCCTCTAGTTGAGAAACAAAAGAAAATATAAATATGCATCTAAATAAGTAGTATCCTCATACCAATTTACAAAATTTTAGTGCAACTGTACCAGAGTTATTAATAAAATGTGTCTGATGAGGTGCTCTCTCAGATATATAGTTATTTATCTGTCATTTTAAATTAAGTTGCGAAAGTTAAATTTGTTAGAACGTAGTTAGTTAATCAAATTTTTAAAATTTTGTTATGAGTGAAACTGCATAATTAACTAGAGAGCATATTCGCCCAATTGAGCGCGACTTTTGGCAATTTTTGTACTTAAACGGAAGGAAATAAGTAATAATGGTGAATTGTATTATTGTTGGAGGGAATTACTTTAAATATATTTAAAATAAAATTCAGAACCACGTGTCTTATTTTCAATAATTCTATCATGACTCTCACATAAATGTATTCAGAACATTATTAAAATTTGTATAGATAGATTCACATATTCGTCATATAATGTTCTTGTTATAGAAACAGTATAGGAAAAATATGAATTGTAAAAAAGGAGTTCATACTTATATTACACATTTTCTTATATTTAATATATCCTAGAACTCATCAGTACATAGATATTCGTTATCTTTTTTTATTCGCGTAATATATTATATATTTACAGAAGATTTTCATTAAAATTTTACCTTGTCAAAATTAACCCCAATTTTTTCAGTTTCCATCAAGTTTACCTATACCGTATTTAATAAAAAGTATCAGATTCATACAGATACTCATTGATTTTATTTATTTTGTTATTAATGAAACGACTTCTAAATACTTGGAATCATCAGTGCCGTAACTAGGACGTGGTGAATATTGCATTGCAATGTCAAAGCCAGTAGATATATTAAAGTACCGCCATCATCGACCTTCTAGACTATAGATGCAGTGCGACATTCTTGTTCCAACATAACGGTGCAGATATATATGTATATCTCCATCCTTCAAGATCACGAAAGTTAGGAAGGTGCGGTAAAATGAAAAAACGCTCTGATTGAGTTATCAGTATTTAGAATGGTTAATTTTAATTATTCTCATGAAGATAAGTAACAAATTAATAAGAACTATTATTTTGATGCACACTATATTTTATAATTTTTGATAGATATAAAAAAGTAACTCATGCGATTTTAAATATAATTTGCTCGTTTAGCAAACGTAAAAAATTAAATATGATTATTGATTAACATGCAGAATATATTTTTCTACAACATTTATTTGAAATATTTTTACCTTAAATAATTTAGGAGCTTTTGTGGAAGGAAAACCTGATTTCCCGTATAGGAAAGGTGGAAAGAAGAAAAACGAGCAATAACTATTTTAAATTGTATATCTGTTGTCAATTTATGTCTTGCATAACATTTTTTTATACCTTTTACATAATGTAGTGTTCTCTAGAGTTAGCGTTGGAATAGCGTTTTTGTTAAAGCATTTTTTCGCACATTCTCTATTTGCAAAGAAATCAGTTCCAGCAAAATGATTGGAACAAGCAACACATTCTTTTTTTAATGAAAATTGCGCCATACGTAAAGCATGAAGCCACCTAGTTCTTGTTATACAATCTTTGGGAAACCTGAAAAAGTATATTTATATATAAAAGATAATGATATACAACAATGAATAATAACTTATGAAAAGATACGGTTGAACTGCGCACATACTGGACACCGCACAAAATACAACGCTTTCCCATATTTACGTCTTACGTCTAGCAAATTGCATAAAAAAATTCTTATAGCACAAACAACTCACAAAAACGAAACGTGAAATAAGAATGGCGTAGATGCATAATTCGAAACGACAGATTCAGGTACATGAAAATGTACAGTTTTGTGATAGAGAAAGATAATACGGCTTTACGCATGAAAGAGAGAGATATACGATAGTATACAACGCATACCCAGTATACATTTACACATAACTTACGTTCTCTTGAAGGATGGAGATATATTTCTGCACAGTTATCTTGGAACATTTTTGTAACATAGGCAAAATAGGATGAGCGGTATATCTATAGTTTAGAAGGTCGATGACCGCCATGTACTTCAAAAGGCAACTAACTATTTTTCCTCCGGTAGAGGAGCTTTTATTTGTATTTGTATTATTGCAGGGTTTTGTAATATTGGCAATGTCAAATTATTGGTTATCTACAAAATGTTTCTGTAGTATTGGAAAACGTTAATTTCAACACTATTGAAATTCAAAGTTGTAACTTGTTACTTCGGAAAGCATTGCCTATTTCGATAAATTATCGGCTCTTTCATTGTTTATAAACCACTGATCACGACCTCTCTTCAAGATTTGATATCCGAAAAAAATGTACTCCATTGTTATTATAATATTTTAATATAATATAATAAAATTTAAACTGGTGAATACTAATCTGGCATTTAACACCTGCAATAGCAACGCCTCTAACGCCAGAAAAATCGTTATCGTTGCGGTACTTTAGTATATCTACTGGCTTTGCGCAATGTTTCAGAGCAGAGATATCTCGTGTTGCGTCTTTCATTTATAAGTAATATAAAGCGAAGCATCTCGCGCGGTCGAAATCCACGCGGTCGAAATCCCAAGCCGTCGAAATGTACCCCCACCACTTTGTCCGTTCTGCTGAAATACAAATATTTCCACGCCGTCGAATTCCACCCGGTCGAAATGTTACACGATACAAATGAGTACGTTCCGCCCGGTCGAAATCCCATGCCGTCGAAATCCCACGCGGTCGAAATTCCACGCGGTCGAAATGTACCCCCACCACTTTATCCGTTCTGCAGAAATACAAATATTTCCACGCCGTCGAATACCACCCGGTAGAAATGTTACACGATACAAAAGTGGTGGGGTTGCATTTCGACCGCGTGGGATTTCGACCGCGTGGGAATTCGACCGCGTGGATTTCGACCGCGCGGAACGTACTCATTTGTATCGTGTAACATTTCGACCGGGTGGGATTTGACGGCGTGGAAATATTTGTATTTCAGCAGAACGGATAAAGTGGTGGGGGTACATTTCGACCGCGTGGAATTTCGACCGAGCGGAACATACTCATTTGTATCGTGTAACATTTCGACCGGGTGGGATTTGACGGCGTGGAAATATTTGTATTTCGACAGAACGGATAAAGTGGTGGGGGTACATTTCGACCGCGTGGATTTCGACCGCGTGGCATTTCGACCGCGTGGGATTTCGACCGCATCGGATTTCGACCGCGTGGATTTCGACCGCGCAGAACGAACTCATATAAAGTATAATAAATTGACTTCAGATATCGCATTATTATTCTTTATTATTATTCTTTAATAATAAGGTTCGGCTGCAATTATCTGCGCATGGGGTGAAGTTCGTGAAGTTGAGAATACAAAATCGCAATTATGATGATGTAGCCTTATAAATGTTTTTTTTTTTTTTGTAAATATTATGTTTTATAATTTATTTTTGTTTTGTTAACCTATATTCAGAATAAAATATTTTTTATTTAACAGAAGTTCATTTTGTTTTTATTTTCTTGATATATTGGAATATAGGGGCAGGGGCGCATATAAATTTTTTGCCACGGGCGCTCAAAGCCCTAGTTACGGCTCTGGGAATCATATATGTGTGGAAATTACTAAACCAATATAATTGTTTCCTTTTGCGTACATTTTTAAATATTCGGTCTTCTTAAATTTAAAAGTTGTTAAGATCTCAAACATGGTTTACATGATGAGTATTTTATATACGTCCGTGTAAAATTTACTACTGAAGATGAGAACTTTGTTCTTCAAATCGTATATAGTTCTCATTTACTTAATTTTAAGGGTTGTTTTTAAAATTGGTAATCAGTTATATTAGTCTTACACTCCACAATATTCCAACTTGAAAGTATAGGCATTTGAATAGTGAACACGAATCAAAGAAGGGCGCGAGTCTTCTCGCAAAAATTCGTAAATAACATTGAGCTATGTTATATCTATTTGATTTTATCGGTACGCTAACATTGCTATACTGATGAAAAAACCTTTGTTGTAAATGATTACATTGAAAACGAATGTTCTCTATAGGTTAAGATTTTATCTCTATACATGTATATATACAAGGTGTCCCAGGACGAGCATACGCTATCGTTATTTCAAAAACTGGTCAATATTATTTTACGAAATTTGATATCTAGAGGTTCTCCGATATGCCCGTTTCAACTAAAATATTTTCAAAGCAGTAGCATTTCCGGTTTAACCGAAAGTAGACCCTAAGTTATTTTAAATGGAATGCTATATTTTTTATTATACCGTTGAATTCAGCAGAAAATTTTACATATTATGAAACCATAAAAAAAATTCACTCATGCTCAACCACTTCCGGCGCAATTCAACTTTTTTTGATTTTTTGTCTAAAAACGGCCACTTCTTTACCGTTCTATATCTCGAGAACGAGATCGAATTTGTATAATCTGTACAAACAGTTTTATAAAGAAAGCTTTTGTAATTTCTACGTGAACATAAATTTTAAGTTCACAAACACCCCATTTTTACCTTCCGTCACCTTTAGGTAAGGAAGGTATTGTCTTTGGTCAAAAAATTCGGTGGTGAGTTTTTAATGAATAAGCACGTTTTAAGGTCCCTAGAATACGATTTTACTATTTTTACGATGATGTCTGTATGTGTGTGTGTGTGTGTGTGTGTGTGTGTATGTATGTATGTGTGTCCGTGTGTGTGTGTGTGTGTGTGTGTGTGTGTGTGTATGTAACAAAATTTTCGTCTGCGATAACTCTAATACTACAATTCCAAAAATTATAATTCTTTGGTATTCCTCTTCGTTGCATCCATATGAAGAGCTGATTAGATTTTGGTTATAATTGGTCAACCGGAAGTACCCTTATTTGAAGATTTAAACAGTTTTTCTTGAAAAAACGATGTTAAATATCATTTTTTTTATATTTAATGTTATTATAAATATTAAAGAACATTGTATTCTCTATACGATTTGACTGCATTTTATACTTAATATTAAATGGATATAGAGTTAAAAAATTATAAAGAAATTAAATTTTATAAAGTAGACATAGCTATGAAAACAGCTACTATATTATGAAAATTCTGATTGAAAGATGTCAGTGTCAATTGACATATTCGTAGTATATTTGTGTTATATTATAATTTTACTCGAAATTTAGGATCTTTTGCTCGAAACTTTCTGTATAGAATTTTTATGAAGTACATACAACTGTCGAAAGGTAATGTACGTATAAGAAATTTAGAATTTTTTACAAGGAACTTTCTGTATGGATTTTATAGAAAATACATAGGCATTTACGAAAATTCTACCGGTAGATACCGCATCTACCGACTGTGTTCGAAAACACGACTGGTAAAAAGTTACCGCGTTCGAAAATTGTACAATATCTACCAGATCCATCTACCGGATTCATGAAGAATCTAATCTCAAAAAAGGTAGTGATGCAAAGCGAAGTGCACGCGTTAAAAATGGAAATGTGTTCAAAGTATGACTCTGCTCAGTTTGTTAACTACATCAAATTTCTAACCTGTTTCAAATTTTCAAATTTTTTATAGGTTATGGATCTACCCTGTTTACCACCTGCGTTCTTAAAATATCCATTCCGGCAGCTATAACCTGATAAACAGCTGTTTACTGGTAACAGTTCACAGGTAGAATTTTCGTAAATGCCTTATATAACTGACGGAAGGTAATGTGCTGGCCACATCAGATTTTTTATTATGTAAATGAATTCTATGTTTAAAAAATAAGGGTAGTTTGTGTAGCATGTCCTATGTTGAAAGTTGATAGATTTTTAGTAAAATGGAAAATATTTAAATTGCATTTATTTACATTAGTTATTAAATTTAATTTAAGTGGGCCATGGTGGAAAAAGAAGAAAATTATGTTTAGTACCTATTTACTATTTTTTATTTTTATGGATTACTATCATATTAAAAGTAAAATACGAAGTAAACAGAAAAAGGTAATATAACATAAAGCTAAAACAAAAGGTTCATAGCCAATTAAACTAGACTTATAAAAAAATACTAACTAGCATATTCAATTTAAATATTTTCCATTTTACTAAAAATCTATCAACTTTCAAATAGGACATGCTACACAAACTATACTTATTTTTTAACAAAGAATTCATTTACATAATGAAAAATGGGGTGTTCCATTCAAAAAAATTGAATTTTGTGAACTTCAAATTTACGTTCACGAAGAAATTACAATTTTCAAATATAGTCGATTATTAACTCGTGTTATAGTAAACAAAAGCTTCCTTTATAAAACTGTTTTTTACAGATTATAGAAATTCGATCCCGTTCTCGAGATTTAGAGTAATAAAAAGTGGGCGTTTTTAGATAAAAAATCAAAAAAGTTGAATTACGCCGGAAGTGGTTGAGCATGAGTAATTTTTTATGGTTTCATATGTAAACTTTTCTGCTAAATCCAACGGCAAAATAAAAAGTATAGCATTCCATTTAAAATAAGAAAGTTAGAGTCAACTTCCGGTTAAACCGGAAATGCTACTGCCTTGAAAATATTACCCGTTGATACCAAATTTCATAAATTAATATTGTACAGTTTGCAAAATAAGGATAGCGTAAGCTTGTCCTGGGACACCCTATATATATATATATATATATATATATATATATATATATATATATATATATATATATATATATATATATATATATATATATATAAATTCTGAATTACGTTCCTAATTTCTTTGAACGGAAGCTATATTTAATTTAATGTGTTACACTATGTAGGAAATAATACGTTTGGGTGCATACTACTAAAATAGTCATGCGGATGAATTTTGCAAGGAATATATTTTTTCTACTCCTATGCTTTAATATACCTATTATGTATGTGTCTTCTGTACTTGAATGAAACTCATTACGATTTTCATTTCGATATAGATTATCATTATGATACAGATGAATTTTATAACCAATTTATTGGTTTAAAGTATATTTTTTTTTAAATTATTATGAATAGTCGTAGAAAAAGTAGTATATGCAACTCATGTATAATGACTATTAATACACTTGCATGAATTACGGTACTATTGGTTTATAGTTTTTTTTATTATTATGAATAGTCGTAAAAAAATAATGTATGCGACTCATGTATAATGACTACTAAAACAAACGTATGAATTACGGTACTCGCCATGACTCGTACCGTAAACTCCATGTTCGTGTATTAATAGTTATCATTAAAAACACGTTGCATAATATACTATTATTTATATATTATAGTAATAATAATCGTACCATTCACTTAATAAATAAATGATTTCTTGAAGTACTTGCTGCTTCCATATTTTAAATAGTTGTGTGAATCTTCCAATTTGTAACATTTCAACATGTACAATTTATTCAGGCCGTTATTAATATTTTTATTTCAGATAGTTCCAGAACATGGCCACTCACTGTACATATGTTCCATCTGTCAGTTTTCTCTACAATCTTTTTACAAATTTAAGAAAATGTGTTTGAAAAACAATCAAAAGGAAATATTATCGGAGAGTGAGATTGAAGTACATGACGAGCAGGACGATTTATATACTATTAGGATGGATAATGAAGACGATGAAGAAGAGATCATCTCTGTAAAACAAGAAATGAAGAACGGAGATGTTCAACAACAATTCAAAACAACTGAAGTACCTATGAAGACAACTAGTCCAAAATGTGAAATGGATTCTATACAAAATGATGCTTATATTTTATGTAGTTTTAAGCAAAACGAAAACCAAATAGGTAGTAGCGATGTTGAATCAAAGGTTTTTGACAATTTTTATAAATGTTGTATTTGTTATAAAGTATTTCTTTATAAATACGCTTTCAATTCGCACATTGGAAGACACATCGAGGTTAAACAATATTATTGTGCAACATGTAATAAATCCTTTGCTTCTAAGTCTACCTTAAATAGACACAAAACACTTCATACAAGCGCACAAAGTTTTGAGTGTGCTGTGTGTTTAAAGAAATTTGCTCATAAAAGATATTTAGTGCAACATATAGAATGTCATATTGGAACGAAGAAATTTCAATGTTCATTTTGCAATAGAAAGTTTCTTAAAAAAAGATATTTGGAAGAACATGAAAAAATTCATAGAGATATTAAAGATTTTAAGTGTTCTATTTGTGGCAAAGAATTTAGACAAAAAGTAAATTTAAATAAACACGTATTGATTCATAGTGGTATTAAAAAATATGGATGTTTAATTTGTAATAAAAAATTCACTGAAAAGTGTGCATTAAATCGACATTTAAAGATTCATACCAAAAAGACGAAACAGTAGTGTAATACCATATTTTTTAAGAATGTATTTATCTTAATTATAAATTTGTGACAAATATGTAAAATATTAATGTACGAACGTACCTATATAATAAAACAAACCTGTAATAAATAAATAAAATGGTAGTATAAGTATATGGATTTAATCCTTTTCCTATTATTTCCTTTTACAAATATATAGTACATAACAACAATGATAAACATCGAAGCAGTCACAGTTACAGAAGCTTTGGTAATTACATGGATCGCTTAATTTGAAGTGCCTGGGCAAATAACAACCGATCGAGTTTGCGAAATATTTACTATTTTTAGAATTTGCATCTATATATTGTTTTTACAACTGTCAAAAAAGTTTTTGCTTTGATCAGCATGCGATATATGTCATTATTTTGTCGTTTACATAAACATTACGTCTATTTCGCGCACCATAGCGAGAAATATTCCCTTACGATTCCAAAATCGAAAAATTGCGTTTTAATATTAATAAATGTGTATAATTTAATTAATTTTATATAAATTTTTAATTATATTTTGTTATACACGATGTTCACGGTCAGGTGCAAACATCATGGGATTTTATTTTTACGCAATTTCCTGCTCTCCTGTTCATTTTACGAAAAAAAAAAACTGTTCAGTGCAAAGTTGTACAGAATTAAATGTTGTATACAAAACTGTTTTTATATTTCTTATTAAGTTTTTGGTTTCTTCACAATAGACTTCTAGGGTGAAACAATGTTTCCAAACAGAAGCACGTAGTAAAAAACAAACTAGAAGATTCAAGTAGAAATAAATATCAAAATAGCAATCTTGGAAATTTCGATAAAAGCAAACTATTGATATTGTTGTAAAATTACTATTAGTGTTTATATGGTCAGTTGAGATGATAATGTGGATACATTTTTACAGGTTATTTAATTTGTAAATATTACAATGCACTTTAGTAACATAAATTAATAGTATTTATGAACTACCATATCTGAAATTGATTTAAAATAAGTATAATAATTGACAACATCTAATTATCTGTTTTGGGTTTCAGAAAAATGGTGATGTGCTTTATGTTTCGACACTACAACTATCGAGAAACAGTAATTTTTCTCCCTTTTATTCACGTTTTTGTTGTCATTTTCAAAAAACATTTATTTGAGATAATTTAGTTATATAAGCCATAATAACCTCAAACGTCATTTACTGGCAACTGACAGCACAAAATACCAAAACCACTTCTATTTGTTTGGAAAGATTTCTATGGCGCCACACTTAGGCTGTCCATTTTAAAAATAAACTTCAAAAGTTCTGTTGATTAGTAGCAATAGCCATGAATTATGACATTGTAGAAAACAATATGAATATGCTGTCAATATTTTCTGTATACCTAAACTAAATTAAATAATTAATGTTTATTCGAATAAGGAATATATCTGTATTGTCTAGAATTATTATGATAGAAATTGTTATCGAAGAATACAGGATTTATTTTATATAAGTCAGATTGACGTTTGATGGTTATAAATAATTTCTGAAAACCAGAAAAAAGAACGTAAACGTCATGGCTGTTGCTACGAAGTAACATAAATTTTTAATTTTCTTATTAAAATTGTGAAATGCAATAACAGTTTTAGATGCAACTTGAATGTAAAATGAATAGGAGAGCAGGAAATTGCGTAAAATTAAAATCTCATGTTAAATCCTTATATTCGCACCTAACCGTCATTTTCCTGTATGTAAATGTGAACTTTTTAGAGAAAACATGTTTTTTGAAATATTGTAATGACAGTAAATATTTTTATAAAAAAAATTCAGTTTGTGTTGGTCACGGGTGCGTTTCATGAGATGACCGGGTGTCTTCAGAGATCATTTAATGGATGTGAATTTTTTGAGAAGTATCTTTATTGATCATTTGAAAATTTAATCTGAAAGTATTACGAAGAAAAAAAAATTCTCAGGTAGACTTCTTTCGCCGTTTACCACGCAAGTTGGGTGTGTGTATAATAATCATTGATTGTGTCCTATTCAGCTAGCTTCTGAGAGTTACAAATAGTATCTACTGATTTCATTGACATCTATTGTATATTTTATACCCATATAGAAAAGTCTAAGGTTTATTTTATTTGCTAAACGCAAATTATTTGATTTTCTTACATATTAAGTAATTTGCTGTATTAAAATCATTTTTAATAACTTGTAATTTGGTTGAAGGAATGCTCAACTAATATCAATATGTACAGGATCCGGATTAGGGCTGGTAGACTTAGAAATATAGAAGTCGACTTTCGATTTTTCAAAATATCGATTTTTGTCGACTAGTTGAATATACAAAAAAAGTCAAAATAATCGAAAGTCAAAATAATTGATTAGTCGAAATAATCGTAGTCAATAAGTCGAGATAATCTGTCTAATCTTTAAATTGTCAAAAAATATAAACTCTAAACCACGAATAAACCTAAATGTTAAAAAGCTTTCAGAGCCAGAGACATAAAACAATATTTGGAATTTGGATTATATTTTTTCGAAACGTGTTTAAACGATTAAAAATATTTTATCTAAATACGTATACAAAAAGTAATAATAATAAGAAACTGCTAAATTGCAAGCAAGTATATGAAAAATTTAAAAGACAAATGCAAAACTTTCTTTTGTTGTTGTACTTAAGTTTTTTGTATAATATACACTGCGTTGACTTCTTTTGTCCTGTAGGTACTACGTAGATCTTCAAAAAACAACCAAACTTTGCTGTTTCGATTCATTTTTAAGGCACAATGATAATTTAAAAAGCTCAAGATATCAAGAAATACAACAGTAAATAATATTAACGTTAATTAAATCCAAACGCGCACTAGCTCTGTTCAGGGAGTTTAATAGTAGATAGGCGTCGCGTCGTGCGTCGTTTTCTCACAGTTTCCATAAGAACAGCACGAAAGACTTCGGCACGCATACAGCAACAAACTACAAAAGACCACAGGCCACACCCCACACCATCACCACATTCACACATCTGACCTGACATCCGACGGTTCAACTCGAAATGAAATATGTAAAATAATTAAGTCTAATCGAAAATGAAATTTGAAATTATCTAACAAGTTGAAATAATTTTAAAGTTCAAATAGTCTAAATGCCGAAATAGTCTAAAAGTCGAAATAGTGTAAAAGTCAAAATAATCTAAAAGTTGAAATAGTCGAGAAGTTGAAATCATATGTCGAAGAAGTCGAAATGTCTATAAAGTCGATCGACTTTTTTAAGGAAAGTCGAATAGAAGTCGATATATCGATTTTTTACCAGCCCTAATCCGGATCCGCCAACAGGTTTATATGTTTTCGAAATAGGTAGTATTTCAGTACAGGAAGACCTAGAGGAATGGGGTAGATGCGGTGAGTCCGTTCCGCGCGGTCGAATTCCACGCAGTAGAAATCCCACCTGGTCGAAATCCTGGACGATCGAAATTCCACGCGGTCGAAATCTCACTGGTCGAAATGTACCCCCACCACTTTCTTCGTTTTACAGAAATTCAAATATTTCCACACCGTCGAATCCCACGCGGTCGAAATTTTATACGATACATATCCCTCGCTCCCGTACCGCTCTTATTATCGATCGTATTCGCGTCAAAGATAATATATTAAAAAAAATTAAAACATATTATTATTTAACAAACTATTTAATGAATGAAGCAGAAAAAGAATTTACCTATACATTTTAAGTAAACCTGATAGTTCACTGGCTATTTAATATTATAAAATTATTAAATTTATTTTCAAGTAGACAAGTATGTGTAGATACATCAAGTTACCGTTATTGTCAAAATATGCCGAGTGGAAGAAAATATATTTGGAAATAAAAGCAACACAAGATTTAAAATAGACACAGTAATACACAATTTTACAACTGAAATAAAGAATGAACTGCTTATTCACATGATATGACAGTTAATCTAAAATGGGGGACCAGAAATATCAATAATTTTACTTAAAATGTATAGGCAAATTCTTTTCCTCCTTCATTCATTAAATAGTTTGTTGTATAATAATATATGTTTTAAATTTGTATCGTGTAATATTTCGAACGGGTGGAATTCGACGGCGTGGAAATATTCGAATTTCTGTAGAACGGACAAAGTGGTGGAGGGTACAATTTGATCGCATGGGATTTGGATCGCGTGAGATTTTGACCGCGTGGGATTTCGACCGCGTGGAATTCGACCGCGCGGAATGCTTCGGATGCGGTTAGGTTCAGGAGGGTTGGCAATTTCAGTTGCAACGATAACGATGGTTTGTACCCGAAAAGGGTGTGTGTTCGCGGTTCGCCGTAGAGATACGAAAATGGCCAATCTGTGTTCCAGATGCAAAGTGATTTCTGGAGCCGCTTCAAACTCGCCCGACATGAACGCTTGCCTGACCGCAATGCAATTCTTCAGTGGGTACACTGGTAAGAGCTCCAGAACGAAATTCACTGAATGATTAACCAGTTAAGAGTCCGGTCCTATCCACGCTACAAGACGAAGACACCTTACGCGCATCAGCATAAATTTAGTACATAACCATAGAATTTTATGTAACTCTTGTCTTTATTTTAACAAGTGTCTGTAAAAAATGTACAATAAATTCAATTTGAAATCTTTTTTAAAACTCTTTTCGTTGTCACCTACATAATTGGCGCAGTCTTGGTAGGATAAATATAACTTTTGTTTAAGCAATTTATCCGGTATAACTATTTTCGGTTCGCGAAATTGCGAGTGTAATAGAAGGTATATCGGTTCGTCCCGAAACATCCAACACCGAGACAGCGAGAAGGTCGAGGATAAACATCATTATTATCATTATTATCATTATTATCATTATTATCATTATTATCATTATTATCATTATTATCATTATTATCATTATTATCATTATTATCATTATTATCATTATTATCATTATTATCATTATTATCATTATTATCATTATTATCATTATTATCATTATTATCATTATTATCATTATTATCATTATTATCATTATTATCATTATTATCATTATTATCATTATTATCATTATTATCATTATTATCATTATTATCATTATTATCATTATTATCATTATTATCATTATTATCATTATTATCATTATTATCATTATTATCATTATTATCATTATTATCATTATTATCATTATTATCATTATTATCATTATTATCATTATTATCATTATTATCATTATTATCATTATTATCATTATTATCATTATTATCATTATTATCATTATTATCATTATTATCATTATTATCATTATTATCATTATTATCATTATTTTCATTATTATCATTATTATCATTATTATCATTATTATCATTATTATCATTATTATCATTATTATCATTATTATCATTATTATCATTATTATCATTATTATCATTATTATCATTATTATCATTATTATCATTATTATCATTATTATCATTATTATCATTATTATCATTATTATCATTATTATCATTATTATCATTATTATCATTATTATCATTATTATCATTATTATCATTATTATCATTATTATCATTATTATCATTATTATCATTATTATCATTATTATCATTATTATCATTATTATCATTATTATCATTATTATCATTATTATCATTATTATCATTATTATCATTATTATCATTATTATCATTATTATCATTATTATCATTATTATCATTATTATCATTATTATCATTATTATCATTATTATCATTATTATCATTATTATCATTATTATCATTATTATCATTATTATCATTATTATCATTATTATCATTATTATCATTATTATCATTATTATCATTATTATCATTATTATCATTATTATCATTATTATCATTATTATCATTATTATCATTATTATCATTATTATCATTATTATCATTATTATCATTATTATCATTATTATCATTATTATCATTATTATCATTATTATCATTATTATCATTATTATCATTATTATCATTATTATCATTATTATCATTATTATCATTATTATCATTATTATCATTATTATCATTATTATCATTATTATCATTATTATCATTATTATCATTATTATCATTATTATCATTATTATCATTATTATCATTATTATCATTATTATCATTATTATCATTATTATCATTATTATCATTATTATCATTATTATCATTATTATCATTATTATCATTATTATTACTACGTACTTTGATCCAAAAATACGAATAAAAGATTGAAAATAAAGAACATCTGGTAAAACAAATTACAGAAGCACTTACCACAAATGTGGCCTCCCAATTATGACACCGGCTAGCTAGCAGAGAGGGGGAGGGGTAGTACATCAAAAGAAAATAGTATGTTACTTACTTGTATTAGGGCGCCAGGTATTTTAACACTGAACCCCTTCACGAAAAATACCAAAATAATCTCAACAGCTGAAAATACAAGAGGGTTCATCGGAATAAATTTGAAGGAAGGAAGCATGTGTGAAATTAGGCTTGCCTACAACAAGACTGTCCATAAAGCTTAACAAATTTGATTTATTTAAACCCGCAAATAAACTATTGCAAACTGCAACAGTTGACATAACAATGCCTAACCTTATAACCTAATGATAAATGAAATGATGAGGGGAGGGGTGAAATGTGCGCATGAAATTATTATTCTAATTACAATTCAGTGGCGTAGGGCATACCACCAACCAAGAAAAGAACAAAATATCACTGCTACAAGACAGTGGCCCCACAAAATAAGCTTGTAGAAATTATTTAAACAAACAACGATAAACTGAACGTAATAAGAGCACTGTATGACAAAATTTAGGCTCAACAAAAGATAAACTATATCTGCATGCCACACTGTAAAAGTTCGTCACTGGCCACAGCTTAACGCGCACGCGCACAACACAAAATGTACGGGGAAAAAATGATGAAATTAGTTCGAGGGTGGAATTAGCGTATCAAATAAGAAGTAGTTGTACTCATCTGTGAAGGTGATGACCACGTAGAAGTTGACCAAACCCAGTACGATTGGCGGCGGCGATAGAACTGGATGACGGCCTACGATCGGCTGGACTCGGCGTGGTGCTCGTTGGTGCAACACGAAAATCACTAGTCTCACGGCACTAAAAGTCTACTAACTCCCCACAATACGGGAAAAGTCTGTATGCCCGATACTAAAACTTCACTAAAGGGCTTCTTAAAGGGCGCATACAGGTAATACTGTTACCACGAGCGCAAAACTTCAACTCCTCACTCACGGAGAACTTTAAGCTGAGATAAGAATACTCTACCCTTTTGGTAGTATCTAAATTCGACGATACTCAACTTAATTAAATTTAACTGCACTACTAGTGGCACAAGACTTTAAATAGGGCGCGTGAGAATCGCCACGAGACAACCGTTTCGTTGCACGGCAGAAATCTAAAAGCCTCGAATTTTGCAAATCTACTCCGCACGCGTACGTTTAATTAAGTGACGTATATGCCAGGGGCGTATTAAATATATTGACAAACGCTAAGTATCAAAAATAATAAAACCATATTATAATAAAAAAAATTGAACGTTACAAATCCCACCCTTACTTAAAAAAAAACGAGAAAAAAAAGGACTAAACCTGTGCTAACTTCAAATCTTTGATATGCCAAATACCTTTCGCTACTTGATTTTCATCTTGTAACTCGTAGGTTGTAGCCGACAGTTTTCGTTTAATCACGTAAGGACCGACAAACTTGGGCGCAAGTTTACTCGAGAAACCTTTCGATCCGTCTGAAAGAACATAATTTTTATGCCATACCGCTTGACCGACGCTAAATTCTTCGGGACGTTTTCGAAGATCATAGTAGTGTTTATTTCGCTGATAAGCCTTATCCAAATGTTTTCTAACTTCAGAAAATATTCTAATCATTTCATCATTAATACGAATATGTGAGCGATCAATCGGGGGAAGCGTGTTATCATCTTCAACTTTACCAAAATAATAACCGGACAAAACATGCTCTCTACCAAAATTACGATAAAACGGAGTGTGCTGCGTTACCTCATGTTTGGCGGTATTAATTGCAAGGGCAATTTCTGATAAATGCTCGTCCCATCGTTTATGTTCTTTAGTTAAATACGACCGAATCATAGTTTTTATTACTCTGTTACTACGTTCAGCGGGATTACTTTGCGCATGATACAGTGGGTTGTAAATTATTTTAACCTGGTATTTCTTCGCCAAATTTCGGAATTCTTTACTAATCATTTGCCTACCATTATCACACAATAGGTACTGACAAACGCCATATACTAGGAATACTTTTTCTTCAACTATTTCGCATAATTTAGCTGCGGTAGCTGTACGAACTGGGAATAATAAAACGAATTTTGAAAAATAATCAGCAACGACCAATAAATAATTATAACCATGCGTCGATTTTGGGAACTCCATAAAGTCTAAACTAATCATTTGCCAAGGGCAAAATATTTTCGGGCGTTTTCCCATAAGTCCAGCCGGTAGTTTCTGCATGGGTTTTTGAGCCTGACATACTGTACATCGTCTGACATAATCAATGACGTCGGCTTTCATTTTGGGCCAATAATATAAAGCACTGATCCGGTGAAACGTTTTGTATACACCTAAATGTCCTGCCGTCGGTCGGTCGTGACATTCATTAAACACTTGGTCACGTTGTTCTTTAGGAATAACTAATTTCCATTCAAAGTTTTTGTTAACTCTAATCAGTTTATAAAGATTATTATCAAAAATTTTCCAATTTGTAAAATTATCAGGGTCCGCCTGGACAACTTCTTTCATTTCACGGTACCAAGGATCCATGACATCCTTCGAAATTTGTATTAAATTAACTTTAACGTCAAGGGCGCGAGAAAGGAGATCGGGTAACAAATGATCTTTTCCCTTGCGGTGAATTATGTCGTAGTCATATTGTTGAAGCCTCAAGGCCCAACGGGCAAGTCTACCTATTGGGTCCTTTAAATTATTTAGCCATAGCAGCGAGTAATGGTCAGTAACAACGGTGAATTTAGTATTTTCTATATATTGCCTAAATTTTTCCACAGCAAAGATAACGGCTAAACACTCCCGCTCCGTGGTTGTAAAATTGCGTTCATTTTTATTCAAAGTCCTACTAGCATAACAAATTATTCTCTCAACACCGTCTACATTTTGTACCAATACCGCACCTAACCCGTACCCTGAGGCGTCCGTTTGGACAATAAATGGATAGTTATAGTCGGGACAATTTAAAATAGGGGCACAAACTAACTTTTCTTTAACTATTTTAAATGATTTCTCACATTCATCGTCCCATCTAAATGGATGGTTCTTACGTAATAACTTGGTAAGGGGTGCAAGAACAGTAGAATATGAAGGGATAAATCGACGATACCACGATGCGACGCCTATGAATCTTCGAACTTCGGTTACTGATTTTGGATTTGGAATGTCTAGTATCGCTCGTACTTTATCAGGATCTACATGCAATCCGGTTGCATCTACTACATACCCTAAATATTTTAACTCGCTGCGGCAAAAGTTACATTTTTCTTTATTTATTGTTAATCCGGCACTGAAAAGTTTTTCAAAAATTTTCTCTAAAACTTCTACATGTTTTTCAAAAGTGGATGTAACTACAATAATGTCGTCTAAGTAGACAAAAACATAAGGTTCAAAAGAAGCTCCAAATAAGCGATCCATGAAACGTTGCCATGTGGCGGGGGAATTATGCAGCCCAAAAGGCATTCTATTAAAGTGGAAAAGACCGCGACCAGGAACTGTAAACGCTGTAAATTCTTTACTATCGGGAGCGATTGGAATCTGCCAGTACGCTGATTTTAAATCTATGGAAGTTAAGTAGCGAGCATCTCTTAGTTTATCTAATATCGCGTTTACGTAAGGTAATGGGTACGCGTCCTTTTTCGTCACCGAATTTAATTTGCGGTAATCAATTACAAATCTATACGTATTGTCTTTTTTCTTAACGAGTAAAGCTGGACTAGACCAAGGACTATTTGACGGTTCGACTATCCCATCTTTTAACATTTTATCTAGTTCGCGGTCAAAAATTTCTTGTGTTTTCGGGTTCACGGGGTAGTATCTTTGTTTTATTGGTGGCGCATCACATTTTATCTCATGTTGAACTACATTTGTGCAACCGATATTCTTTTTGGTTAAAGCTGAATACTTAATTAATAGTTTATTTAGGGTATCAGTCTGGGACTCGTCAAGGGTTGGTAGTGAAACTGTCTCTGAATTTTTCACAGATACACTGGTGGCGAATGACCAAGAGCCTTCTCTTAAATTTGGGACTATATTCATGGCTAGCCAAAAATCTACGCCTAATATTATTTCATATGGGATTGAAGGCACGACTAACATTTTCAAAATACAACTTTTATTCTCTAACGATATAGGTACAGTTAACGAGCCTGTACTTTTACATGTACTATTATTCGCCACAACACAATCGTTAATTGTGTTTTCTAGAGGAAGCTTAAAATTCTTTAATAGTTCCCACCCTTTTTGA
Source organism: Harpalus rubripes (assembly GCA_963082715.1). Lineage (NCBI taxonomy): Eukaryota > Metazoa > Arthropoda > Insecta > Coleoptera > Carabidae > Harpalus > Harpalus rubripes. The sequence continues at coordinate 32,212,529 of OY720459.1, read as the reverse complement.
CCTAATATAGTATGAGAAGCCCCCGAATCGAGCAATCCCTTGAAGGTGATACCAAAGATATTTATATTCAAATACGGTCTGTTGTCTAACGGTAATGATAATAGAAATGAATTAATTTGTGGTTTAAAATAATGTTCTCTAACTTTAGATAACCAGTTTTCCCAATCATTAGCTTGAACCGATTTACTGGGGCGCAAGAACTTACGGCTCGAGGAGGTTCTTGTCCCTAAGCGTTTTTTGACTTACATTTCGGACATGTTCTAGTGGTGTAATTCGGATTTCCGCATTTATAGCAAAATTTTCGCCAGTCACTATCGCAATCATTGAACCGGTGACCGAGTTTGTTACAATTCCAACATTGTTGGGTACTACTATTAGTTGGTGAACTCACTGTGCACGTACGAGACTTTGTATTACTTGCCGCGAGATCTGGTTCAATCACACTGCGCCTTTTTGGTTGCGATACCGGGTTATTTTCAGCTAGAAATTTATTATTTTCCAAACGTTTACAGATCTTTAATAGGTCGTCCATAGTTGCTATATCACAAAGGCCTGTATGGTGTATAAAATAAGGACACATATTACGACGCAATATACTGAGTTTTTCGTCCTCGGAAGGAGGCGTAGGTAATCTAGAAAATAAATTTATCATACATGCGAAATATGCCCCGACACGTTCGGATTGACCTTGAGTTCGCGATCTAATTTCTGTCCATAATTCGTATTCATAACCGAATGGTTCGAATTCTTCTTTCATTAACTTGACTAGCTCGTCCCAAGTTGTGACCTTTGACCTAATTGATCGGTACCAAATTCTCGCTTGTCCGGTTAATAATTCTATAGCTGAATCAAAAAGTTCCGACTTCGATACTTTGCGCGAAATCCTATACTCATCAACTCTTTCTAAAAAAGCATTAATACTCATACCGTTTCCGTCTCCACTAAATGACAAATTCCATTTACATACCGGTACATGATTATTAGAATACTGTAAAAGTGCTGATGCCGGTGCGTTTGCGCTAACTCTACTCGACGAGGAGAGATTTGTAGGTTCCGAATTTTCTACCGTTTCTGTCTCGATAGTTTCAATTGCTTTCATTTCTAAATCATTAATTTTTTTTTGTAAAATAGTAACCGAGTTTCTTATATCCTCATTCGTTGCACTGATTCGCGCTAATCGACCTAAAATGTGCGATACTTTAGCTGAAAATTTCTTAAATTCATTACCATGTGCAGGGCTTTGAATCGACTCTTGTAAAGTCTCAAGTTCAACTAATTTTTGAGTGCAAATAGTCAACTCTTCATCTGAATTGATTTCGGTTTCAGTTCTAAGTGTACCCAATTTTTCCTTTTTGAGTTCAGAGGTCAAAGCTTTGCGCATGTCAGCAACAGACAAAGCTACTAAAGAATTATACCCGCGCACAGAAAGTTCATATTCCAGTTCATCGCGTACCAATCGGGTAGGATCCATAATTCTGATAATTATATAATACCAATATAACAAATATAACAATGATGACCACTGTAGCAATGAGTACAAATACTACCAACTCTTTGTAAATTAAACAAACCATCCAGAAAAAACTTTCTTTTGCTGATAACGTAGAAAAGAAAATATGCAGATAAAATTTAACTTTACACAAATAAATATTACAATCAAATAAATTATTTTGAACCTAACTTCACACGTATATCGTCCCCTCTTTGCTGGTGTAGTATACAAAAATTATATAGTGAAAATAGCATAAATGAAACGGCCTGTACGTTGGGGCGCCAAATTTACTACGTACTTTGATCCAAAAATACGAATAAAAGATTGAAAATAAAGAACATCTGGTAAAACAAATTACAGAAGCACTTACCACAAATGTGGCCTCCCAATTATGACACCGGCTAGCTAGCAGAGAGGGGGAGGGGTAGTACATCAAAAGAAAATAGTATGTTACTTACTTGTATTAGGGCGCCAGGTATTTTAACACTGAACCCCTTCACGAAAAATACCAAAATAATCTCAACAGCTGAAAATACAAGAGGGTTCATCGGAATAAATTTGAAGGAAGGAAGCATGTGTGAAATTAGGCTTGCCTACAACAAGACTGTCCATAAAGCTTAACAAATTTGATTTATTTAAACCCGCAAATAAACTATTGCAAACTGCAACAGTTGACATAACAATGCCTAACCTTATAACCTAATGATAAATGAAATGATGAGGGGAGGGGTGAAATGTGCGCATGAAATTATTATTCTAATTACAATTCAGTGGCGTAGGGCATACCACCAACCAAGAAAAGAACAAAATATCACTGCTACAAGACAGTGGCCCCACAAAATAAGCTTGTAGAAATTATTTAAACAAACAACGATAAACTGAACGTAATAAGAGCACTGTATGACAAAATTTAGGCTCAACAAAAGATAAACTATATCTGCATGCCACACTGTAAAAGTTCGTCACTGGCCACAGCTTAACGCGCACGCGCACAACACAAAATGTACGGGGAAAAAATGATGAAATTAGTTCGAGGGTGGAATTAGCGTATCAAATAAGAAGTAGTTGTACTCATCTGTGAAGGTGATGACCACGTAGAAGTTGACCAAACCCAGTACGATTGGCGGCGGCGATAGAACTGGATGACGGCCTACGATCGGCTGGACTCGGCGTGGTGCTCGTTGGTGCAACACGAAAATCACTAGTCTCACGGCACTAAAAGTCTACTAACTCCCCACAATACGGGAAAAGTCTGTATGCCCGATACTAAAACTTCACTAAAGGGCTTCTTAAAGGGCGCATACAGGTAATACTGTTACCACGAGCGCAAAACTTCAACTCCTCACTCACGGAGAACTTTAAGCTGAGATAAGAATACTCTACCCTTTTGGTAGTATCTAAATTCGACGATACTCAACTTAATTAAATTTAACTGCACTACTAGTGGCACAAGACTTTAAATAGGGCGCGTGAGAATCGCCACGAGACAACCGTTTCGTTGCACGGCAGAAATCTAAAAGCCTCGAATTTTGCAAATCTACTCCGCACGCGTACGTTTAATTAAGTGACGTATATGCCAGGGGCGTATTAAATATATTGACAAACGCTAAGTATCAAAAATAATAAAACCATATTATAATAAAAAAAATTGAACGTTACATTATCATTATTATCATTATTATCATTATTATCATTATTATCATTATTATCATTATTATCATTATTATCATTATTATCATTATTATCATTATTATCATTATTATCATTATTATCATTATTATCATTATTATCATTATTATCATTATTATCATTATTATCATTATTATCATTATTATCATTATTATCATTATTATCATTATTATCATTATTATCATTATTATCATTATTATCATTATTATCATTATTATCATTATTATCATTATTATCATTATTATCATTATTATCATTATTATCATTATTATCATTATTATCATTATTATCATTATTATCATTATTATCATTATTATCATTATTATCATTATTATCATTATTATCATTATTATCATTATTATCATTATTATCATTATTATCATTATTATCATTATTATCATTATTATCATTATTATCATTATTATCATTATTATCATTATTATCATTATTATCATTATTATCATTATTATCATTATTATCATTATTATCATTATTATCATTATTATCATTATTATCATTATTATCATTATTATCATTATTATCATTATTATCATTATTATCATTATTATCATTATTATCATTATTATCATTATTATCATTATTATCATTATTATCATTATTATCATTATTATCATTATTATCATTATTATCATTATTATCATTATTATCATTATTATCATTATTATCATTATTATCATTATTATCATTATTATCATTATTATCATTATTATCATTATTATCATTATTATCATTATTATCATTATTATCATTATTATCATTATTATCATTATTATCATTATTATCATTATTATCATTATTATCATTATTATCATTATTATCATTATTATCATTATTATCATTATTATCATTATTATCATTATTATCATTATTATCATTATTATCATTATTATCATTATTATCATTATTATCATTATTATCATTATTATCATTATTATCATTATTATCATTATTATCATTATTATCATTATTATCATTATTATCATTATCATTATTATCATTATTATCATTATTATCATTATTATCATTATTATCATTATTATCATTATTATCATTATTATCATTATTATCATTATTATCATTATTATCATTATTATCATTATTATCATTATTATCATTATTATCATTATTATCATTATTATCATTATTATCATTATTATCATTATTATCATTATTATCATTATTATCATTATTATCATTATTATCATTATTATCATTATTATCATTATTATCATTATTATCATTATTATCATTATTATCATTATTATCATTATTATCATTATTATCATTATTATCATTATTATCATTATTATCATTATTATCATTATTATCATTATTATCATTATTATCATTATTATCATTATTATCATTATTATCATTATTATCATTATTATCATTATTATCATTATTACCATTATTATCATTATTTCTACCCTTGAATAACATTCAACATTCAACACCCGAAAACGGCATTTTGAACTTATTGAAACAAACAACTTTTATATGGGTATGGAGAATGGAACTCACTGGGAAGACTATGATATGGTATTTTGACCAACTCGTTTTTGTGAAAAACCGTGTTTGTCGTCCTTGCCGGGATATTTGAAGAAACGGACAAAAATATGTGACTTCGTCACAAGACATATAGGGTGTTAATACGAAGTTGTAACACCCAAACACGGCAGTTAGAACTCATTGAAACAAGCAACTTTTCTTAGTTTAATTTTTTGATTTGGAGCCCCAGTTCATAGTTATCGGCGTTCTTTTGTTTTTCGAAAAATCGTCATTATTCCCTTATTTTAATGACAAAATATAAAAACTTCTTGCATTTGCTTTTGGTTCTCTAAAACATTTGTATTTACAGTTATTTTCTATTTTATCAAATAATAAAATGGCGACTGATCAAAAATTTCAAAACAAGATATTTTGAAAACCACTCGATCGATTTTTGAAAATAAAACATTTATAAAATCCTTATACTATCTACTATAACATTTGTTTGAAACATTTTTTTTGATCTGTCCAAAAAAAGGTTTTATTCAAATTGAATTACAAGGTAAATTTTAACAAACTGCAACAATCATTTAAAACAAAGTAGGCTTGCTGGAATTAAACAAGAAAATTAAACCGCAAAAAATTAAATTAATACAGCAAAAATAAGCGAAAAATGAGCAAAAATTTATAGCGCAAAAAAGTTTACATTTTTTATAAGGGGTCTGCTACGTGAAGTTAGCAGGTACTTTTGTTTTTGTTTATAACTTTTTTTGGTAAACAGCAAAAAATTTGATTTATACAGCAAAAATTAGTAGAGAATTATAGCGCAAAAAACGTTTAATTTTACAAAAGAAATCTGCTAAGTGAAGTTATCAGGTAGGTACTATTGTTTTGTTTATAACTTTTTTTTGGTAAACAGCAAAACATTTTATTTATACAGCAAAAATAAGCGAAAAATGAGCAAAAATTTATAGCGCAAAACTTTATATTTTACATAAGGGGTCTCCTACGTAAAGTTAGCAGATAGTACTATTTTTGTTTATAACTTTTTTTGGTAAACAACAACAAATTTGATTTATACGGCAAAAATTAGCAAAAAATTATAGCGCAAAAACTTTTCATTTTACATAACGGGTCTACTACGTGAAGTTAGCAGATACTATTGTTTTTGTTTATAACTTTTTTTGGCAAACAGCAAAATATTTGATGTATACAGCAAAAATTAGCAAAAAATTATAGTGCAAAAAAACCTTACATTGTACATAAGGGGTCTGCTACGTGAAGTTAGCAGGTACTTTTGTTTTCGTTTATAACTTTTTTTGGTAAACAGCAAAAAATTTGATATATACAGCGTAAATTAGCAAAAAATAAACAAAAAATTATAGCACAAAAACTTTTCATTTTACATAAGGGATTTGCTCCGTGAAGTTAGCAGGTAGGTACTATTGTTTTTGTTTATAACTTATTTTGACAAATAGCAAAAAAATTGATTTATGTAGAAAATATTAGCAAAAATGAGCAAAAAATTATAGCGCAAAAACTTTTCATTTTACATAAAGGGTTTGCTATGTGAAGTGAGTAGGTACTAATGTTTTTGTTTAAACCTTTTTTTGATAAACAGCAAAATTTTTTACTTATACAGCAAATATTAGCAAAAAATTATAGCGCAAAAAACTTTTCATTTTCCATAAGAGGTCTGCTACGTGAAGTTAGCAGGTACTATTGTTTCTATTTATAACTTTTTTTGGTAAACAACAAAAAATTTGATGTACACAGCTACAATTAGCAAAAAATTATAGCACAGAAAAGGTATGATTTTAGCATGTGCCTGCCAACTTCATTGACCTCAAGCTAACGTGGAAAATTTATAATTTTTAAAAGTGCCTAACTAAGTTTAATTTTAATCAGAATGCAATTGTTTGATATCATTGAGCATATACTGTTATAATTCTGTATATTAATATTTAATATATATTAGACAAATTTCAGAACCTACTATTTACAATGTATTATGTTGTAAAAATTTAATTTGGTGACTATACAGGGTGTTTGACTAGTGTAACAGACTTTAACAGCTTATTCCACAGGTCATTTTGAGCCAAAAGTGTCATATGAACATAGGTCCTATTCCTTCTAGTTACCAAAATACAAGAGGTTGAAGTTCTATAAATAACACGAAATTTTTTAATTTTTGTAATCAAGGTACTTTCGGAAAACAAAAGTTATACTGAAAAGTCATACCTTATTTGTATTAATTAATTTTATTTTTTAATATTAACGAATACGATTTGGACAACAAAACATACGATGACACAATTATTAAATAGACAAATAAATAAATTCTAAACACAGGACAACATAACCAAACATGGAATAGGTTATCACAATATGAAATAAGATAACAAATTTAATAAAAATTACAGCAAGTGCTCAAAATGCGCGCCTTGAACTCGTATGCATGCTTGACATCGGCGAATCATAGAATCATATACACGATAAATTACATTTTGATCGTTACGAATGGCAGCAGATGCATTCATAATTCGTTCAAGTAACTGTTCACGCGTGTTTATTTGTACCCTATATACTTCTTGTTTCAAGTGTCCCCATAGATAGAAATCAAGAGGATTTAAGTCTGGAGCCGTCTGGAGATCTTGCAGGCCAAATAAGGTATGACTTTTCTCTAACACTACTATGGAATTCTTGCATTCTGTAACTGAAAACTGTTACAGCATGAGGACAATCTGTCATACTGTTACGGAATAATATTCCGTAATAGGCAGTCACAGACCACTAGTTTTTCAATTCACCCATTTAAAATACATGGGAAAACGCAATTGTTTTCAAAATCAAGCCGGCTTTGCTTGGCGCTTTGTTTCTTTGATTTTGTCACCTCAACTGACTTAACTGTCAAATTATAAAAGAAATGATTACAAAATCTAATTGTACGCCTTATTTTACGCATTTTCAAGGTTTTACATGGTAAGTTAAATAAAAATTATTACTTTTATAACATACCAATAATATTTTATTATTTTTTGCAAAAATGTAAAGTGATGAGCAAAATATATTTTTTAGTGTTAGAGAAAGTATAGTCTAAAACTCGTATGGAATAGTATTTCCGCCACTCGCGAAACCGTAGACGACCTACGGTTCGGCCTACAAACTTTTCGCTCGCGCGGAAATTATCTATTCCATACTAGTTATAGAATATACTATTCAATATAACTCTTGTTCTCCGAAAGTACCTTGATTACAAAAATTAAAAAATTTCGTGTTATTTATAGAACTTCAACCTCTTGTATTTATTTTGGTAACTAGAAGGAATAGGACCTATGTTAATATGACATTTTTGGCTCAAAATGACCTCAGGAATAAGCTGTTAAAGTTTGTTACACTAGTCCTGAAACACCCTGTATAGTCACCATATTAAATTTTTATATGTAATCAGAGTGCCATGACAAAAACAATTGAATATTTTGTTTTGCTTTAATCCATATTATAAAAATTGTTCAAAATTATTGCCATACTGATTTATACATAATTCCAGCCTTCTGAACATATTACTTCTTACTTTTCTTAAATTTCGGCCGTCTATGTGGGAAATAATATTTTCGATTGCATTTTTTAAATGCTGAATATCTGGATAGATAGTTTTGTAGACTTCATCTTTAACATAACCCCATAAAAAAGTCAGAGGATTAAGGTCTGGTAATCTTGCGGGCTACGGAATAGTACCAATCCAGCGATTTGGAAACCGTTCGTTTAGGTAATTCCCAATTTGACGCGAATTGTGAACTGGTGCAGCGTCTTGCTGGAAATAAATGTTTCCCAACTCAGCTACTGGTATGTCTTCCAAAATAATACCCAGCATATTTTGAATTAAATTCAGGTATCTGTTACCACTCAATGTACCTTCGTTCGATCCCGATCGACGCCAAATATTTTGAATTTTAAATGGCACAAAATCGATACCTGTATTGCCCGTGAGGAGACGCCTGGTAAACGCCCACACGCTACAAATATGTCATCATCATTACCGACATCTGTGTACAAGCACATTGGCACACCCAGCAATGGGTAATATGCCGTGATGATATATCTATTTATTTAATTATTAATAGAAGCTGAGATCTAATACTTTTACCTTTTTAATTGTAATAAACAAAATATAAGTAAATCGGAAAAAAATACATTTAAATTATTCCCAAAGCCTATAGTTGTAATATATTAAAATATATTTTTCCATTCTTAGATATTGATATTAGACATCAATGAAGTTGAAAATTTCTTCAAGCGCGTTAAAAATGTAGTAATTTTTTATATTATGAGTATATTGTAATTTTTTATATTACTTAATTTAAAAAAATAAAAATTTGTATTTGAAAGTATCTATCATAATTTTTTTAAGTTACTGAATTTCAAACTCAACTGACTATAATTATGAATCCAATAGTAGGCATTAGTACTTACCGGACGCGTTGCAAAGCTAGTAGACAGTTACTAACCTGTTCGGTATACAAAAAAATACATATTTAGGTACCAGTTTGAATAATATAGACTTATACGCTATATAGCAAGGATTGTATTCACAAAGGTAATAATTAAAAAAGGTTGACCTGCCAACTTATTTACAATAGTTTATTTATACAAGTTTTATCATACATTAGTACTTTGTCCATACGTCAGATATATTTACAATAATTATAAAATAATAATTACATTTCTAAAGATAATTGCTGTTGGTTCTTAATATGAATCTTTACATGTCGATTTAACGCACTCTTTTCAGTGAATCTTTTATTGCAAACTGGACATTCATATTTTTTGACACCACTATGGATCAATAAGTGTTTAGTTAAATTTACTTTTTGTCTAAATTCCTTACCGCAAACAGAACACTTGAAGTCTTTAATATCTCTATGAATTTTTTCATGTTCCTCCAGATACCTTTTTCTAAGAAACTTTTTATTGCAAAATGAACATTGAAAATTTTTTGTTCCAATATGACTTTCTACATGTTGAACTAAATATCTTTTAACATTAAATTGCTTTGAACACATAGCACACTCAAATTTTTTTGCGTTTGTATGGATCCGTTTGTGAATCATTAATGCCGATTTAGAAGCAAATGATTTATTACATGTTGAACAATCATATTCTTTAACACCGATATGTATTTTCATGTGTAAATTGAAAAAATATTTTCTGCGGAATACTTTGTAACAAATATAACATTTATAAAAATTTTCAAAAAGTTTTGTCGCTACATTGGTACTACCGGTTTGGTTTTCTTCTTGGTTAACACTACACATAATACCTGTGTTATTCTGAATACATTCTATTTCGTATTTCGGTAGAGTTGTCTTCATAGGATCTTCAGTTGTTTCAAAATGTTGAATATCTTCTTCCTTTATTTCTTGTTTTAAAGAGAGAACCTCTTCTTCGTCGCATTCACTGCCCTTCGTTAGACTGGATATCTCGTCCTGCTCGTCATGTACTTCAATTTTAATTTCGGAACATATTGTGTATTCCTTTTTGTTGTTCTCCATGCACATTTTCTTAAATTTGTAAAAAGACTGAAGAGAAAACTGACAAATGGAACATATGTGCAGTGACTGGTCCTGTTCTGGAATGATCTGAAATAAAAATGGTTTTATTAAAAAAAGGTAAATGAATGAAAAGTTCATTTGCAAATGCTACATCAATAAATGGAAGATTTACACAGCTATTTAAAACATTGAACAAGCTGCCTTCCACTTCTTTCTACAAGGAGAAGGAAATCTACATGCTAAATAGGCATTGTAGATATATAAAAGGGCTCCCGGACAAGTTGTTTCGAAATTTTCTGGAAGGTGTGTGATTTTGCATTATTCTACAGGAAAATGCATTCTATCTGACAACAAAGCTAATTGTTAATTACGAAGTTCTGTACGAAAGAGAATCCAATGCGACACAGTAGTACATAGTTTCATTTACTTTCCTATCGTTCTAGATAATTTTTTCTACACAATTCGTACTGATTGTGGCATCTGAGTCTCCCAGTCCGCCGTTATTAAGAAAAAATTCACGCACTTCATTGAACCACGTACTTATCCAAAATGAAGCAAGAATCCCGCCTTGGTACATTGTTATTCCAATTTAATATTTTTAAGTACTCCTAATTCTTTGTCAAAAGTTATTAGATGGCGAAAAGTTATTAAAATAATTGCCTATCTGTTCCCGAATATGGTAGGAGGTTATATAGGGTGAACAATTTAAATGAACTTGTAGACAAAGTAATATTTTTACAAAAAATCTATATCTATATTTATAACGTGTTTTGACTTAAATTTGAATAATGACGAACCGACTAAATAACAGTAGTCAGCTGTGTGACAATTTTATAGCAATCAGATGAAATTTTTATTATATTTTGTCTTTTGCGAATAATATAAGATAACGGATTTCATAATTATACGTATGTATGTAGGTATGAATAAGAGGACATATTAAATATCCTTTATAAGAAAATATACAATTTATTTAATATTATATTTTACTTTTACTAATGCTAGTACTTATTATTTCCAATGTAAGATCATTATTTGTGATGAATTGGTGAAATCATTTCACTTTAATATTTATTAAATATAAAGAAAAGATACTTACATAATCGGGAAGAACATATTTAACAAATATGTTAAACAGACTGTCTTGATCATTAAAGGAAAGCTTCCTTAAATTTCCGTCTCGAAAACACATAAAGCATTTGCCCGGCAAATTTTGCATTTTGTACAATAGATTTTAACACTGTTTCCACAAAAGAATCACCAAAGTCTCTCGACAACGTCAAACTGAGACAATGCCTTAAATACCTTTTCAGTAAGCAAATATAAACGTCTAAAGTAAGTGGAAGGGGAAAATAACTGTATTCATGAATTTTTATTGGTTGTATACTTTGTCAGTTTATTCTTATAAAATGTCTTTCTTTAATATTCTAAAAGGAAATAACAAAATGTATAAAATAAAATGAATTTCGATTTACAGTTTAATAATAATGATTTAGCAGCTACAAGAAACAAAGAAAAATCTGTTTACAAGTTAAAAATAAATAAAATTTTTGTAATTCTACAGGAAAATATATTACATAACTTACACATTTAGAAGTTATTGTAACAAATGAATTATATTATATATTTGTTAAACTTATTAGAAGGGTATGATAAGTTTGAGAAATTTGTCTCTGATAATAAAGTGACTAAATTCGTTTTGTATAAATTTCTTCAAAAAGAAAGGATTCTGTTTTGTAATATATGATAGCATACTTACGAGGGTCAGACTAGAATTGATCAAAATAAGACGTACTCGAATGTACATAATTATTAGAGTTTTATTTGAAATATGTGCAACGGCCGTTAAGATTTATAACGGACGCATCACATCATCATAAGAGCTATTGTCACGGAAAATTTATAAATAACAAAAAAATGTCAATATGACACAAGATAGAATTTTTAGAGATATTTCTAAATGCCTAAATTTTATGTTATTACGAAGAATATTGAGCGCCACACGGCCGATATGCAAATAGCAGACTAAGCTGATTACAAAAAAAACTTCAGCCCCGTCTAATGTCGTTAATAACTATTTCTTTTTACAAAAAACTGAAGAATGTGCACCCTGTTTAACTCCATATAAAAATGTTTTCATTATAACACTTTTCTGGGATTTTCTCTATAAACCAAATAAAATTTCAAAAATTCAATGCATATATCTTGTGTTCTTTAGAAGATATAAAAAAATAAAATATTTTTTTACTATTGGTCGCAAAAGAGCATAAACGTGTCATGAACATCATAGGTACTAACTTTTAAAATATGTTAAATTAACAGAATTCCAGGAAAACTGCATTAAAAACCTCATATTAACAAAAAGGTTAGATTTTAATACATTTTTTCTAAATTTGATAAGGTCTCATACCTCTAAATGCATATATTAATCCACGTATTTTATTTAGTAATTGAATGACATGAATTTGTTGAACAAGCGAATTTTTCGGGTCAATTATTACCGCTAGATACTTGATGCAGAATTCACTCTACAAGAGAAAGAATAAGTAACTGCAGAATAGAAGTTACTTTTGCGGGAAGGGAGTGCGAAATAGTTTTACATTTATTAAAATTTAAATAATTTGCTTAAAAATTTATATACAAAGGTTAATATGTACTGACACTGACCAAAATGAGTAAAAAGGCTTAATCATCATAGGTCTGATCTTCAACTGTTTCCGACAAAGAGGCAATCATTTTGTATCAGAAGCGAAGAGAAACTGACAAAGATAGTGATTGAACAAAATGCGTATGTCAGTAAATAGATTATAAAAAACAATAAAATTTTAAATGAAATATTTTATTTTAATTTCTTTTAGTTACGAAGTTATTTGAAAATTAAATATGAGCTTAGGTCGCCACATATGTCGCAAAACAATTTGATTTTTTTTTTTAAAAAAAAGCACATCTAAGATTTCCTCTAAACGGTAAACAAAAAGTCTCATTTAATCGAAGTTTTAAGTGTTATAGTTTTCCAGATAGCAGAGGCAAACCAAACCCTGTAGAAACTCATTTTTCACTGCCTTATATCTCGAAAACAGTTGTACATCAGATCTATCTTGATTAAGCCTTTTTAATCATTTTGGTCATTGGTATATGCCCTATAAATTTGTAACACGTATACTAAATATGATTTTATTCATAAATAATAACTAGTCACTACGTAGTCTTACAGGTTACATGTAATAAAACAACTTTATTATAAATTATGCTTTTATTTGCTTACCTTATTTTAAACATTATTTTATACCTACATAAAGCTATGTAATTTTATTTCTACTATACTAAACATGTTTTGTATGAATTTAACAAGTATAATACATTTGATTTTTTACTCATTTCAAATTATTCATGTACAGTGTCTCATTTTCGATGTTCCTTTATTCGAGCATCTCTCTCTAATATTAATAGAGGAAAATATTTTTCACACAATAGTCACCAAAGAAAACAAATTTTTCGTATATTTTGAAAATATCTCATATTAGTTAGTTATTATGAAATGAACAAAATAATGTTTAGATATATTTAGAATAACGTTGTTTAACTACAATTCATATCATTAATGTATTTAGATTGAGTATCAATTATGATTTCAAAAAACTAATTATTTTCGTGTCTGTTATTTATAGTCAATGTAACAGTTGGCTTTGACACGATACAAAAATGTGATTTACGTTTTCCAATCTACCTATTTCATTAAATTGAAGGAATACGTAAAAAAAAGAAGAAAATGTCATTAAAAATAAGCAAATGATGACCAGTAATTTATTTTTGCATTCGTTTCTAAATAATTTTCAATTTTTTCACCACAATAAATTAATAATATAATATATGTACATAAGTATATACCGGTATCTACCTTTTCTTTTCCGCCATTAAGTTTTTACAGACTGTCATGCAAGACAAAACATACAATTCAAATAATCGTATTGATACTTTAAAAGATGAAAAAAATGTTAATTAATATTAAATTGTTAATATTATTCCACCGGGCTTTTTCTGCATTGGTTAATGTATCCATGATGACGGATAAATAATTTATTAAAATCAATAGGTTTGTTTGTTCCCCTACCCTGTGTCTACTGCAAACCGCGGCGGTGAAATTTGCCGTTCTTTTCGATTTGCGGTTTATTGTAAAGTCACTAGATTCTGTTCATTCTGTTCATTTCTAGTAACTTTCGGTAAAGCCCCGCGATAGCTGGCGGTGATAATTTTTACAGTGGCTCATGATTAGGTGGTAAAAGAATAATCGGCGGTAATGTTCGCATCTACATAATGAAGTGCCAGTGTGACAATATTTGACAAATAAATATTAGGAGAAAACAAAAATTTAACATCCTTTCATTGTTTTATTGCATTCGACAATTTTATTGTAAAATAAATTACCAAAATACAGCGCATTATTTTCATAAAAGGCTGTTCTATCGTGAAATATTAGAATGGCTTGTTACTTTTTAACACTGGTGTCATAGTACATTTGTAAACAATATTATTTGTTACATAAATAATTTTACTATTCTTATTATAATTTAATTTAAACATACGTATCGTAAAGCACGTTTTGTAGTTTAAGTATATTTTTCTTTTTCATAATGAGCGAGGTATTTTCAAAATAAGTGAAAAGTTTTAGCCAGCACCTACTTCAAAAAATAAAAGACGGCTGCAAATTTGTGAAATATCTGCAAGGATACCTGTACTTAGTGATTAAAGAGATTACCGGCTGTACCAAATGCAGGTACAGTTAATCCGAAACTCGGTGAATATTAACTCTGAAACCGTTAGGTAAATACATATATAATCTCTACTATTCTAATTTGCATTACCAACATTGAAAACCCTTGCATTTGTAAACTTTTAAGTTTGGCTCAACACTTTTGCATGAAACTGTATATTTTAACCTTTATTATGAATATAAAAACCTACACATGATAATACTTATAATTATGAAACTCGTGGTAAATCACATTTATCTTGGCCCAGAATTATGAAAACCAAAACAAAGCATAATCTAAATTATTTTGGTTTAATTTTATATAATATATACCCTCATGATATTAAAAAGGCTACAGCTATAAATATTTCTAATAATAAATAGTTATGATGTGGACGATTTTTTAATACATCCGAATTTATTTAGATGTAGTTTCTGTTATAAAATTAATGGTACATTAAAGAACTAATGTCATAATTGTCATTTTATTTTGTGAGAAGAACCGTTTTACAATTATGAAATGTGTTCTTTGTACTTACTATTTTTTTTCTATTTTGCGCCTTTTATACCTTTCTTAATAAAAATGGTAATGTCAAAATTTAGGTAATTTTGTGCCAGTTGGTGATACTAATATGAAGTATGACGTTCAATAATGTACGTGCACGTCACGTTGACAACCATATCAAAATCAACTGAATCGAAGTCAACATCTGCTAATAAGTAATAATAATTTCATTTTATGGCATCAAGGTGGATCTGCAGGGTGTGTTTCTGACGTGTGATATTATCCTGAAGTTTCGTTATAAAAACCATTTTTGTGTGACTAATGGCAGTATTCTGTAACTTTTCCGTTAAAATTTAGAGGCCGATAGAAATAAAAATTTAACGGTCCGTTAATTATTTTGTTGGCATTTGCTATTCTGTAATACAAAAATTTAGCAGTCCGTTAATTTTTATATTTTTAACGGGTCCGTGAAAAAGTGATATGACGTGAGAAACAAAATAATCAAAAACGCTTGTCTTTGATAAATTTAACACAGATTTTTGAAAATAAAGTATCATATCACCTGCATTTTTTTAAAGGTATGACAATTATTCTATTTAAGTCTTGAAATACAAAGGTGTCTATAAAAATGTCTAGCTGTTTACAAAGAATGACCAAACAACAAAAAACAGTATTAATTGAGTTATGGAATAAATTAGATGTTTACTTAACAGTAAAATTCCAAATCCAGAAGAATTTGATTTTTTTTTTCAAAAAAATGGGCACAACTAACAAATTTGTTAAATACAAGTAATATTAGAACAAACTGAAAAATGATTCGGAGTAACCAAACACACTATATTTTTAATAATATGTATACAGGGTGTCCCATAACTTCAGGTACATATTAGAAGGGCATATAGTTCTTAATGTCCTGATTACGGAACAAAAAGAATTTTTTCAAAATTCAGAAATTAGTTTTTGAGGTTTTTGAAGGAAACAGTTTTGGAACACTGGTTGAATAGGTTGTGTGTTTTTTTCATTACATACACATCTCCCAAACTTAATTGGTGTGACAAAGCTTTGGGTAATGGCATAAATTAATTTCATTGTAAATTATTTTATGTAATAGTTATAACTAATTTCACTATTCCAAATATTATAGTATCCAGGGGTACAAAAAATGTTCTTCTTAAGTGAACTACCCTTAATTATAGGAATTTTGAAAAAATTCTTTTTGTTCCGTAATCAGGACATTAAGAGCTATATGCCCTTCTAATATGTACCTGAAGTTATGGGACAGCCTGTATATTGAGCTGGTTTTCTCAGAATTTAAAAATAAAGCGTAAAGCCAAAGAAAGTAAATTAGATTTTAATGTTACTGGATGAGGAATTTAATGTTAAAATTAACAGAAAATGTCAAATTTGAGGAGAAATGTAGATACAGAATAGAAAAATAATTTTAACGGCTTCTAAAAATTTAACGGCCTTTAATTTTTAACGGATGCTGTACATAATACACCCATAATACATTAAATAACAAATCTACTAAATTAAAATGATATAGTACGTAATATGTACTCAATATAATATAATATAATAAATTACTTCAAACATCAATAAGTCAAAAACATATCATATGTCAATCACATAGTAGCATATCCCAAGTAACACAGACCGACGGTCAACCAAAAAGTGATGTCGATTTTAGGTTGACTTCAAGTCATGTACGGCCGTCTAATTTGACGTGTTTGCGACGGCACTGTGACCTTGAATTTGATCTGAAATAGGACTATTTAGACGTCTGTTTTGAAGTCAATACAACGTCCCTGTGACTACTGTTTTTGATCAGAAATGTACAATTTAGACGTCAGATTTGTGGTTGCTATAATGTGCATAAGACTACTTTATATGGTCATAGTTAAGTGTATTTAAACCTTTTTCAAACGTCTAATTTAACGTCTTTACGATTACCTTTACTTTATTTTTAATATTACTAAAAATGCATATTCAAATTTTATATTTCTTTAATTTGGCAGTAACACACGAAGGTATATATTATTTTTATTTAAATATCAATTCTTTATGCAAAAATGTAAAACAATATATTGTTTATTATAATGATTTTTTTTATATATGTATAAAATATTTTTTATTTATGCATAATTACCAAAATCTACGAGTAGAAGCAAATTAATATTGCCAAATGGCACACCCAGAAATGGGTAAACCGTGGTAATATTTACATTTTATTTATTTAAAACATATCACATGTAAACATATTTAATTATAATTGCGAAACAGAAATAATTTACATCTGTTATACATTTTGATATAAAAATCAAGGATATTTTAATTTTCAATATTTTAAACAAAACCTAGTAGTGCTTTAAAATAATATATTAAAGAACGTGTTTTATAAGACACGTTTTTTTCGCACGCTAACGCTCGTTTTCTAATTGACAAGTGCGAAAGAAAGTCTTATAAAATGAGTTCTTTATACTATTTTTTTATATTTTGCGCCTTCTGCAATAACATTTACTTACTCAATTTGTGATTATATTTGTAACCATTTGTACATTTTCATGTAAATAATCTTAAATAATAATAATAATAATAATTTCGACATTATATTATTAAAATGAATTCTCAATTAGGTAAAAACGGGTTAAAGAAACGTCATTTAGTACCAACCGTCTAAAACAAAAAATTGCGTATCGAAATGAAGGTCATTACGATACGCAATTGCGTATCGTAATGACTTCATTATGAAGGCAAAATATAAAAAACTATTTATTAAATTCTGATAATACAAAAGCAAATTATAAACAAAGAGAAATATGTAAATAACATAAAAACAAATAAACAAAAAACTTTGGGGAATGGTGATTTGTAATAGTTACGAATAATGGACATGTAGACAATAAACAAATAAATCAGTGGGGTGAGATTTTAAATTGCTTTAGATGACTAATAGAGCAACAAGGCACGGCATTATGGTTGCCATGTGACATGAGGAAGAGGGGAGTAAAAGGAAAGTAAATCAGTAATCAAGTAAAATAGAGATATTTAAAATAAAATGTTTTAAAATTAACATTTATTTAAATGTATTCTGTAACTTTTCCGTTAAAATTTTGATGCCGTTAACAATTTTAATTTTAACGGTCCGTTAAATTTTTTGTTTACGTTTACTATTCTGTAATACAAAAATTTAGCGGTCCGTTTATTTTTATATTTTTAAAGGGTCTGTTAAAAAGTGGTGTGACGTGAAAAACAGATTAAAACGTATTATGTCACCCGGGTTAGATCCCGACCGATGCCAAATATTTCGAATTTTAAATAGTACAAAATTGACCCTTGTGGTGCACTCTCCACGCCAGCTATGAGTGCCCGTGAGGTGACGCCTGATAAACGCTCGCACGGTACAAATATGTCATCATCATTACCGATATCTGCGTACAAAGCACATTGGCACACCCAGCAATGGGTAATATGCCGTGATGATATATTTATTTTATTTGTCACCTGCATTTTTGAAAGGTATGACAATTACTTTATTTGACACATTCTTGAAATTCAAATGTATCTATAATAATATCTAGGATCTGGTTACAAAAAATAACAAAACAACAAAAAAACGTTATTGATTGAGTTTATGGAACAAAATACATAGAAATTTAGTTGGCAGTAAAATTTAAAGGCCCGAAAAAATAGATTTAAAAAAATGGGCACAACTAACAAATTTATTACATACCAATAATATTATAACCAACTGCAAATTGACACGAAGTAAGATATAAACAAAAACACCATTTTTTTTATTAATATGTGCATATATATTGAGCTGGTTTTCTCAGAATTTAAAACTAAAGCGTAAAGCTAGAGAAAATAATTTTGATTTTAATGTTACTGGAAAAGAGAAAGGTGCACACAGTAATATTTGTCAGTCGCCGTTGATTTTCTCGTAAATCTCTCCTTTGAAAAATATATTTTACAATCGCATATATATAAAAAAAACTAGAAATTAATGTATACTTACAGCAACTGTGCATGTTCTAAATCTATAATTAATATTATTTGAATTAAATTATTTAGTTCATATTGGTTTAATCTTCAAATATCGAAATTAAAATAATTAACACGTACTCTGACAAGCTGTTAAAAAGTCAAAATTTAACGGAGTATTCTAACAGAAATCTTTAAAATTTCAAAGGAAATATCTTTACAGAATAAGACAATAATAATTTCAGCGACCGTTAATTTAATGTCAAAATTAACAGAAAATATGTCAAATTTCAACGGAAATGTAGTTACAGAAAAGAAAAATCATTTTCACAGCTTCTAAAAATTTAACGGTCTTTAATTTTTAACGAATACCCTACAGAATACACCCAATTATCTGTTAAACTGAAGTTCTCATTTCATGCGTGATAATTAACTCCTTTACTCAATCTCAACAAAATAGACTTGTATATTAAAATATTAACAAATAGTTAACCACCTATTTGAAACCCCTGGTAGAATGACGTCACGAATAACTGATAACCACCTGACATTCAACAGCCAAAGTATTTGTGCGACCATTTTACAAGCTTCCAAGAACCAGTGTTAAAAGATAGAAAAATATGAAAAGAGGTAATTTTAAATAGAACTGCATTAAATGATTTACTTATAGGTACACGGATTGTTTATTTTGGACAGAAATTATAGATTTTCACTAAAACAAGCTACAATTTCTATGTCAAATACAGATATATAAAAAGGTAATTTTAAATATAGCTGCATGGAATAATATATTTATACTGATTGTTTATTTTAGGTAAGTATGATAGACATAAGCCAAAACCATATATGGACATGCGCCACTATGAAGAATATGAGCATCAAGCAATTGTGGAGTAGCTGAAATATACAAAATAGTGTGCGAATAAATACAAAATGAAAAATCTTCTTGTAGAAATAATAAAATGCAAAGCAATATTAATTAATTGATATTTTTCATTAAAAATGTTTTTATGTTTAATATTTTATTAAAGTATATTGTTTTGCTTATTTAAATTTTAATTAATTTTTTATCTTATACAGTATAAATAAAACTTAAGAATGAAACAATTTTTTTTCCTGCTAACTTTTCCTTCCAACATTTATGTTTATACCATAAAAATAAAGTCGAAACAACGTTTTAAAATGTCATCGAAACACTGCCTTAAAAATTAGTCTAAACAACGTCAAAAAATGTCATGGAAACGTCTTAAAATAACGTCTAAACAAGTCTTATAATGACGTCTAAACACAGTTCCACACTGTGACGTCTTCAAGCCGACTATATGACGTAAATTAAGATGTCACAGTTACGTCGATTTTAGGTCATTTGTGTTAATTGGGTCTGTTTATAAAAGAGTTCAAGTTATTTTTGGACAATGGAATCTGCAGAAATATTTGTTGCTAGAATGACCGTTGCTTTCTTCGTAAGTAATAGAATAGGTAAAGGAATTAGAGATTTGCAGCCATAAATAAAATTCAGGGTAATTCCTTGCAAATTAGGACTGGTATGGTCATTTTACTTACCTCAATGTTCTTAAGTTAAAACAAATGGAATTTTTTTTGAAATTGACAAAAATAACAAAAATTAATGAATATGAACAAATATGTACATTGCTATAAAATATGCAAAAGATGCAATAGAGATAAAATATAAAAAAATGTTAAATTAAACATTTTGCATAAAATCCGAGCTTTAACTATGTGTGACAAAGGTTTAAATGGAACTAATTATGACCATATAAAGTCGTCACATGGTCGTCATAGCGACCACTAATCTGACGTCTAAATAGTTCTATTTCAAACCAAAAATCAACGTTGCAATGTCGTCGCATAGATGTCAAATTAGACGTCTAAATAGTCGTATTTCAGACGAAAAATCAACGTCGCAGTGCCGTCGCATCCACTTCAAATTAGACGGCATCATATGACTTAAATTCAACCTATAATCGACGTCACTTTTTGGTCGACCGTTGGTCAGTGTTACTTGGGTAAATATGTAAAATACTTACCTGAAAAATGTAGAAATGTGTACAGTACGTAACAGTAAAAAAAATTTTGAAATAGAACTTCACACACTTGAGAAAAAAAAATAAACATTTAATTTTTTTTTAAGTATGTTCTCGAAGTTTAATTTTCGATTTTTTTTATATGTTATGTATAACAATATTCTTCAAAACATATTAAAGTATAAACAAAATTGTAGCTTTAGTATAGAAGAAAAGCATTAAAATGTGGGAAAAAAGTAGGTTTTTTGGATTTTGAAAATTGTTCCCGAACGTTTTTTTTCTTATTTTCACATATTTTATTCCTTATCCTGTTATAAATATTTAGTGCAAATTTAATCAAAAAAATACGTTTTGAACTGGAGATATATTAAAAATAATATTTAAAATATTATTTTGGGTTAATAAATAAATACAAATATTATTGAAACTATTTTATTTTCATGCCAAATTGTTCCCTCTTTATTTGTGTATAGAAAGATATATTACATTACACAATTTTAAATAAAAAATGAAAAACCATTTTACTAAGTTTGAATTTCGCGCGTTGGGGCGGAGCCTCCGAGATACTACGAGACTACAACTGGCGCGCGTGACGTCACACTAGTGGCCCAACTTTTGTACAGTGTTTAATGGGAGATACACAGTTTTTTCAAAGTATTGCGAAAACTGTGGCTGATATGAAAAAATGTATATAAACAATATTATGGATCATAATATTATTTATCAAAATGCGTTATCAGAACATATTTATGTTCTGTAGTTTACCTGTAGGAAGCGTATAAAATAACAAGGTCAGATGACACATCTTAACTTTTTTCAAAATTTTGCAAAAAGTGTGACAGATATAAAAAATGTATATAAACAATATTATAGAACATAAATTCTCTAACAAAGTGTGTTAATATAAAATATTTATGTTAAGTCATTTAGCCGTAGGAAGCGCATAAAATAATATATGTAAAGATACATATTGACTCTTTGTTTTCCTACTTAGAAATTTGTAAAAAACTTCAAAAATTTACTTAATTTCCTTAATTATTTCCTAGTCTATATACGAAATATTTTCTATGTATTTCAAATTTAATTATGTATTGTACCAGTTTTATATTTATAAACTTTTCTATTTTTTACCGTTTCTCGCAATTTTCTATTATTAAGTAGGTAATATTTCTAAAAAATGCCATTTTATTTGCATTTATTTATAAATGTTTAATGTTTGTAATTATCATTGTTTAGAACATACATTTATTTTGTTTCCTAGTTTAATATTAGTGTTTTATTTTATATAATTATGCATTATATTTCAATGAAGTCAAAATTGTAACGTATTTCTAATTTTCAAGTTCCCTGTGGCTTATTTTCGTAAAAATAAATGTTTTTCAATTGTTTACGTTTATTTTTATTTTGTAATTACATTCTAGCACCGAAACAGGCAAAATTTTTACAAATTTCTAAGTGGGAAAACAAAGAGTCAATATGTATCTTTACATATATTATTTTATGCACTTCCTACGGCTAAATGACTTAACATAAAAATTTTATATTAACACATTTTGTTAGAGAATTTTATGTTCTATAATATTGTTTATATACATTTTTTTATATCTGTCACAGTTTTTGCAAAATTTTGAAAAAAGTTAAGATGTGTCATCTGACCTTGTTATTTTATACGCTTCCTACAGGTAAACTACAGAATATAAATATGTTCTGTTAACGCATTTTGATAAATAATTTTATGATCTATAATATTGTTTATATACATTTTTCATATCTGCCACAGTTTTCGCAATACTTTGAAAAAACTGTGTATCTGCCATTAAACACTGTACAAAAGTTGGGCCACTAGTGTGACGTCACGCGCGCCAGTTGTAGGCTCGTAGTATCTCGGAGGCTCCGGTTGGGGTATCATTTCACCTTAAAGAGGTAGCAATAACGGAGAGTGGTCTTGTGTATCCACGTAAGGAAATCCCGCAAAGGAGCAAAATGAAGCCACAATGATACCAAAGCGGGAACACATTTTGTTTCATAACGTACATATATAGCCCTGTACATAACTTGCTTTGGTCTTGTGTATCCACGTAAGGAAATCCCGCAAAGGAACAAAATGAAGCCACAATGATACCAAAGCGGGAACACATTTTGTTTCATAACGTACATATATAGCCCTGTACATTACTTGCTTTGGTCTTGTGTATCCACGTAAGGAAATCCCGCAAAAGAGCAAAATGAAGCCACAATGATACCAAAGCGGGAACACACTTTGTTTCATAACGTACATATATAGCCCTGTACATAACTTGCTTTATACATTTTTCTAACGTATAAATATTGTCGTGTACATTTCCTGCCTTAGCCTTATACAAATTCCTAATATACATAGCTCGCTCTGTACATACCTTGCCTCGTACATTTTCATAACGTACAAATATTGTCCACGAAGTTGGCGCGAGTCTCACTTCGTGCGCTCACAATTTAAAAAGTACATTCTGGAGTTCAAATAGTAAAGGAAAATATTTATTGTATGGGAATATGTTTATAATTCTAGGAAGCACTAATAGATGACGTAAGTAATACATTGCGGATGTTACAAAAATTAAAAGTATAAATAATATAGGTTTATATACAGGTATAACAGCTACACGAGCTACCTCAAATAATTTCTCTATTATTAAACATACTAGAGGAGAAAATAGTTTTTGAAACCAGTGGTTCTCAAGCAAAACCACAAAGTTATAATTTTTAAAATTGGATGGTATTTATTTTATGGCTCATTCAATAAAGTATTTTTTCTGAATTCAATCGTGTAATCTTTATATAAGACAAATTCAATTTATATTTAATTGAATTTGATGTTTATAGTCATTTTCGGTAGGCTATACAGGGTGTAAATGAAATAAGTGCATTAAATTTAATCAGTAATATAACTCGTCGAGAGCAACAATATTTCTTAGTAACTTTTTCTCGAAATCGCATATTTTTTTAGCATTTTTACAACTCCGTAAATTGACGAGTCGTTCCAAGTATTTTTTTAATAATCGAATGCAGTAGCAGTAGCTCTGAAATATTATGTTTTAGCAATTGATAGTCCTGTCAGTTGTTGCAATTAAATTTTGACATTAGTAATAAACTTGTTTATAAGGTAAAATTCTGTCAAAATGCTTACGTTTACAAATAGCGAGTACACATACATTGAAATTACTTACCTATGGTTTATTTATTTATTCGTATCTTTACTACATTTTGTGGCTGATATAAACGATAGTGTTATAGAGTTGCCAACGCATTTAGACGGAGCGTTTCCAAATCATACGTTCCTAATATTCACACATTTGTTAATCTTGTACATTTTTATCACAATACGGAGTGTCACATATGACAATTTTTTAAAAAAGCAACAGTTGTATCCATACCTTGTGCAAAAAGTTCAATGTTTTCAGCACAAACAGACTTTAATTTTGGGAATGGCTCATAATGTTCATTAATGAGACTGAATTTACTTGGGAAGGTGTATTTATTATGCACAATACACATCTCGACGGACGAAAAAGCTGTAAAATTGCATGGGGCGCTAAAGTCTTTTATTGCTGTGAATTTTACCTATCAAAAATTGCCCATGCCATTCCGTCTGGGTTTTAGCCACGAACAATTTTTACCCTAAGACATTATAAACGCAAATATTTTTTTTAAAACATATTTTTTGGATCATGATTCACAAGGGTAGATCGTCTTTTTTTCGGGGATCGGGAAAGACAGCAAATTGTTCTCAAAAGTATTTAAAGTGAGCACAAAGGTTCATTGGTTTGGAATACCATGTTACATATTTCACGTAGAGCTAGCTCCCGGTAGAAGATACATAAAACACATTGTATTTGCCGTTATTTTTATAACAAACTTTATTTTATATTATACAATGCCAGTGTTTGTATATACAATGAAGCTAAATATAAATAATGTTGAAACCTACGAAATACCAAATGTATTATTTGTTTATGCTTTCTTCAAATACCTGTAGAGGTTAGAAATACGTTTGTATCACAA
The DNA here is from genome assembly GCA_963082715.1 of Harpalus rubripes. Lineage (NCBI taxonomy): Eukaryota > Metazoa > Arthropoda > Insecta > Coleoptera > Carabidae > Harpalus > Harpalus rubripes. Next base: position 32,186,962 of record OY720459.1, on the reverse strand, counting down.
TTTGTATTACAGATGGTACTGTGGCATAAAGCTTGATTTATACAATGTTTACCTTTACTTTCAATAAAATATGCATATAAAACTTTGGCCCGTTCTAGGAACCCCCTTTTGTAGATTGGTTTTGTTAAAAGTGCCGTTTAACCTTATAAGAATATAAATGTAAAATCACGCTTATGCAGTAATTAGTGAAATCATTTATTATTCTGAAAGCAGCAAAATCGAACCTTCGAATGATATTGAAAAATGTGATACAGTGTAAAATAAAACGTTGTAGTAATTTACGTTATAAGTCTGGTAAATGAGTTTTTACTGTACAAATAATTAAGATGTACAGGAATTTCGAAATGAGAACCTACCGTAAAAATTATTTAACGGACGTATGACGTACAGCATTTTATTTCATATATGTCGCATTTTTTAACGAAAATTTGGATAAATTCTTCCTTTCTTTCGTTCTTAAAAAAAATCACGTCGCTTGGACTTAGTACAAATAAAACAATAATGACAGCAACGAATTTTGTTTTTTTAACACTTCTAATATTTAAAATCTAAGATTCTAAAATATTTTTTAAAACAGTTTTAGGTTATGACCCACAGCTGGGTAGATCGTCTTTTTTCTGGGTATTTAAATAGTGAGTACTAAAGATGAGTATTTGGAATACCATGATACATTTTTCACGTAGCACTAGCACCCGGTCTATAAGGTACGTAATGCTTTTCAGTGAATAAGCACGAATTAGGGTCCCCACAACACAATTTTACTATTTTTACAAGTTTTTTGTTATTTTTCAGTAGGCTATGTATGAAAAACATAAACTGGTATTTATCAATTTGAATTTTTAAGGATGGAAATCAAATAGAATAGAACACTATTTATAAACTTATTTTTCTACAAATCTATTAAAAGTGGGCTTTTTAATGTTTGTTTTTAGCGTTAAAAATGTCATTTTATAACACCAGTGTTAAAAGTGACAGATCATTGTTACTTTTGACACTATTGTTAAAAATGAATGTCAAAAAATTATTAGAAATACAAATTTAAATTAAAGAATAGTGTTTGTAGAAAAAATAGTGTATGATATACGTGTTAAAAGTGATTTTATTTTGTTCGAAGGTTTGGATCACTCCGCTTCGCGTCGTGTGCCAAACTTCCTTCTTACAAAATAAAATGTCACTTTTAACACATATCATAAATAACTATTATGTTTTGTTTCAATTTAAGCTCATTTTTTTTCATGCATAGCCTACTGAAAATGATTATAAACATTATATTCAATTAAATTTCAATTAAATTTTTCTTAATATTTTTCATATGTAAGAATAAAAAATGATTAGACGGTTGAATTCGAAAAAAAATACTCTATCTAATGAGCCAAAAAATATATCCTATATTATTTTAAAAATTATACCTTTGTGTTGTTACTTGAGAACTACTGGTTTCAAAAAATATTTCCTCCTATAGTCTGATGTCTCCCTTGGTCTTCCATAAGATTGTCTCATAATATTTTATTGTATGTTTAATAATAAAAAAATTATTTGAGGTAGCTCGCGTAGCTGTTACATCTGTATAGTGTATATAAAACCCATATTATTCTTATTTTTAATTTTTGTGACATCCACAATTTATTACTTACATCATCTATCAGTATTAGTGCTCCCAATTATCAACCTATTCCGATTCAATAAATATCTGAAATCCGGAATATACTTTTTAAATAGGGTATTCTCTCATATTTTTTTTTCTTAAAGAACAGTTATATGTAAGAGTATCTGTGAAAACCCGAGTAAAAAATTCCTTTTAATAAGCGAGATATTAATTTTTAAAATTTGATTTTCTTGTGTCACGTGATAGTGACGTACTAGTTGTACAGTACCAGCGGTGTGCTATCAGTGGTTCATGCGTCGTCTTATCACTTTCGAACATGGAATAGGGATTTCAACTGGTCTCCCATTGGAAGGTCATCTAGTACATCAGCAAAATTTAAATGTTTTATATCTTTTGTAACAATCAATTTTTACTATGATTTTTTGTTTTTTCCCTGTTGCGTACCTATCAACACTAATATTTTTAATAAATTTTTAATGTTAGTAATCCTCAGAGAATACCCTATTATGAGCGCGCGAAGTAGGGCCCGCGCCAACTTCGTGGACAATATTTGTACGTTATGAAAATGTAGGAGGCAAGGTATGTACTGGAACACACGCTCCGTCATAATGTACATAGTTTGCCCTATATATCTCCTGCCAAACACTGTGGCATAACGTACAAATCTAGCAATGTACACAGATCGCCCTGTACATCGTCAGTCAAGCACTGTTTTAGAACTTACAAATCTAGCCCATGAAATTGGCGTGTATCAACTTCGCGCGCTTGCAAATTTGAAAAGTACACTCCGTCCTACAAATTGTAACTAAATATAAATTATTTAAATCAGAATAAGTTAATAGTTATACTAAGCACTGATAGATGTCATAACGTAATAAATTGTACAAAAATTTAAATTTATATCAGAAATATATGGAAATGGTATGTAAATGTTTATAGTATTAATTAATTGATAATATAAAAATCCCCTTATCTGTATATACAATAAAGTGTATAAAGACATAATATTTGTTGCAAAAAGCTGATATTACAAGGTTAATATATATATATATATATATATATATATATATATATATATATATATATATATATATATATATATATATATATATATAAATGGCACAAGACAAATAAAACCCTTTTATGTTTTAGTTACTTTAAAATTAATTTTAGTTTAAATTACGAAGTGATATAACGTGAAATATAACTGTTTAAGTGTAAAATTATACTGTCATAAAACAATTCCAATAAGATATCTAAACACGATTATTAAGGAAATCCATGTGCAATAAAAATTAAATCAAGTCATTCATTCAAACTACAACGTTGTAAAGAATAACCAAAAAACAATCGTACACATAAGTCTAATAAAAATTGCACATGATTTTTTTTTTAAATAATCTGACTTACCAATGCTATCTTATGCTGTGGGAAGAAGCTGAAACATATAAAATGAGGACAGCCTATAAAGGAATACTAAGGAAAAATTCTCCTAATACAACAGATCAGATATCAATAAATTTTCTAAAATTTTGAAGCCAAACTGAGCTAAATAATTTTTTTTCTACAAATCTATTAAAAGTAGAGTTTTTAATGTGTGTTATTAGGGTTTAAAATGTAATTTTTGAACGAGCAGGCCAAAAATTGCATATCTATTACCCTATTTGCGGGCGTAAAGTATGATTTTTTGGCCTTAGGGCGATTTAATAAATCATAAAAGCTCTAATTTTCATTTTAAATTATTAATGATATTGTTACAATTTAGACATAATATTGATTCTCGGAACTTTTATCATGCTCGTCTTGAACAACTTGTATTTACTCTGTTATTCTTAATTTGGTTAGAAGTTCGGGACTCTCTATCACAAACTAAAATTTTGTTAGTAATTTTTAATTTATTTTCCACTGAATTTTTGATGTAACATTTTCCATTTTTATATGAAAAAAATTGTGCTCAGTTTTGCGTTGGCGTAAAGCAGCATGCTTTTGTATATTTTTAAAAATTTCGGTGACGTTGACTTTTATTTATTGTCAACAATTGTAAACATACGGTTAATACGAGTTTGGTCGTCGTATTCAGTTGAACTTCAGAATAATGTCAAAGAAACTCTGGTTTTCACAGACCGACGTATGACGGTTCCATTATTACCAAGGAACTTTCTAAAACAAGTAAATATCTTAGCTTCGGGATGTTTTAAACACGAGAATCATTAACAGATAGGCTTTTTACATGGGAAAACATTTTTTTTCAACTATTATTTCTCCTATAAACTTTATAGGATGCATTTTATATTGAATTTAATAGCCTTAAAATTCTGGTTTTTTTTAGTGCCAAATTTTTGAGTTTGTGCTATGACCAAGGAATCTAAAATTTAAAGACGTTGCAAATATATATCTTTCATACTCTAAATGTCAATGTATAATGTATCACATAAAGTTTTACGGTACAGAAAATATTTGAAAAAATCTATTTGTCAGGAATTCTCGTTTGCATAATGTAGTATGTAAATGAAGCTTTATACTTCAGTGACACCTATGATACAAGTCATAACACTATTATAAATTTTACCCTCTACAGTCCTAGTTATAATTTATTTGTAGTACTTTCCTTTAATTTATTACAAATATGGAAGATAACAAACTAGATTCACTTTATACGCCACCAAATATTACTGATACTGAATTTAATATAAAAAAGCCATAAGAATTTAAAAGTTGGTGTAATGCAAAAAGATGAAAAGTTTGGTCACATTCCTCGATGTTAAGGTGAAATGATACCCCCGATTAATTTGTTTCTATGCCGAGGCGAGCGCTAGTGGGCACTGAGATGAATAACTATGGCTAAGTCGATAAAGTAGAAATTTTTGTACATTTACTAGGCTCCATCTATTCGATAATAGTCATACTTTGTTCCAAATCACAAACCCAAAAGTAAAAATATGTGGTGTGGCAATAATTTCAAATTTATTTACGAATGTAAAGATATTTTATTTATACGAAATGAAATATTAGTATCATACTAGCGTAACCTCGGCTTCGTCGAGTTTTCCCTAGGGCTCCGCCGATAGTGGTTTATGATGCCCACGCAACATGCCCACTCAAACTGCCCACGCAACATGCCCACCCAAATTGCCCACGCAACATGCCCACCCAAACTGCCCACGCAATATGCCCACCCAAACAGCCCACGCAACATGCCCACGCAAACTGCCCACGCAACATGCCCACCCAAACTGCCCACGCAACATGCCCACCCAAACTGCCCATGCAACATGTTAACCCAAACTGCCCACGCAACATGCCCACCCAAATTACCCACGCAACATGCCCACCCAAAACTACCCACGCAACATGCCCACCCAAACTGCCCACGCAACATGCCCACGCAAACTGCCCACCCAAACTACCCACGCAACATGCCCAACCAAACTACCCACGCAACATGCCCACCCAAACTGCCCACGCAACATGCCCACCCAAACTACTTACGCAACATGCCCACCCAAACTACCCACCCAAACTGCCCACGCAACATGCCCACCCAAATTACCCACGCAACATGCCCACCCAAATTACCCACGCAACAGGCCCACCCAAACTACCCACGCAACATGCCCACCCAAACTGCCCACGCAACATGCCCACCCAAACTACCCACGCAACATGCCCACCCAAACTACCCACGCAACATGCCCACCCAAATTGCCCACGCAACATACCTACGCAACATGCCCACCCAAACTACCCACGCAACATGCCCACCCAAACTACCCACGCAACATGCCCACCCAAACTACTCACGCAACATGCCCACCCAAACTACCCACGCAACATGCCCACCCAAACTACCCACGCAACATGTTTATCTTCTAAATTTTACATGTATTCTACGATCCATTGTTTAATTTTACGTTTAATAATTTTTTACTCGAAAACTATGCATCCTACAGAAATTCGTCCCATTAGAAGGGCCCTGAAGCCAATCATTTCCTATAATTTGACACAAATTTTATGAAAATCGGTTGCACCGTTTAAGCTGTAGCCTTGTCTAAAGTTGGGCGATCGTCGTGATGAATTCAAATATATAACTATAGATAGTGAATCTAACCTTTTAGTATTAGGACTAGCGTAACCTCGGCTTCGCTGAGTTTTCCCTAGGGCTCCGCCGATAGTGGTTTATGATGCCCACGCAACATGCCCACCCAAACTGCCCACGCAACATGCCCACCCAGACTGCCCAAGCAACTTGCCCACCCAAACTGCCCACGCAACATGCCCACTCAAACTGCCCACGCAATATGCCCACGCAACATGCCCACCCAAACTGCCCACGCAACATGCCCACGCAACATGCCCACCCAAACTGCCCACGCAACATGCCCACCCAAACTGCCCACCCAAACTGCCCACCCAAACAGCCCACGCAACATGCCCACCCAAACTGCCCACGCAACTTGCCCACTCAAACTGCCCACGCAACATGCCCACCCAAACTGCCCACGCAACATGCCCACCCAAACTGCCCACGCAACATGCCCACTCAAACTGCCCACGCAATATGCCCACGCAACATGCCCACCCAAACTGCCCACGCAACATGCCCACCTAAACTGCCCACGCAACATGCCCTCCCAAACTGCCCACGCAACATGCCCGCTCAAACTGCCCACGCAATATGCCCACGCACTATATATATTTACTGTAAAGTTGAATAACAGAATACCATTTTCAAGAATTGCAAATATCGTCTGCTTGAGGGATTCGCATGAATTTTAGTCGCCAATTGAACCATTTTAACCTCACATTTTTGGCCGAAACTCTTGCACTGTTTGAAATATCTTCAAATTGACAGTAAAATCGTGTTGTACGAGTTTAAATTTAAATTGATTCGCGGCTGTAAAGCCCGAGAGGTATCAGTTACTTTTTAATATAGATTTACATTTGCAACATCATTCGTTCCTATCATAATAAGAACATTTTTATGCGTGGCCTTTGTTTTTATTCTTGCATTGAGAGAGCATATTCCTTGTCCACTGACTTAGAGATTATACATATTTACACCATATTCTAAAATTATAAAATAACCATAAAACATGCGTAAAAAATATGTATAAGTATATTCAAATATTACCTTTCTTCGTTGGTCTCATATTTTTTACGTTAGAAAGAAATCTAACAAAATTACTATCTCCCATACATTGATAATTTTAAAAAATCTGTAAATATATGAAATGTATTATACAATTATCAGTATTAACATTATTAGTTAAACTTACGCTCGCCATAATGTTTTATGAATACAATATGTAAAATTACAATCACAAATGCAAATAATATGTGTATTTGAACAGAGTACAATAATAAAATTGTAAACCACAAAACAAAATGGATTCCAATCAAAATAAATAAATAAATATATCATCACGGCTTGTTACCCATTGCTGGGTGTGCCAATCTGCTTTCTACACAGATATCGGTAATGATGAAATATTTGTACCGTGCGGGCGCTTACCAGGCGTCACCTTACATTTTAATGGAAGCATTTGATTGTTGTAATCAACACGGATAATTTAAATTTCATATTACTAATCGGTTATATATAGATAGTATACAAATCAGTTGTATTTTAATCCATTAATTCTGCATTATTGATCCAAATTTACCACCTTCTCTTTCTGGTGCACCTTTGAGAAATATCTTTAAAAATATCTAATGCAAATATTTATAATTATACGTAATTAGTTGTAGAACACTGAGTTATTACCTATTATAGTATATTAAAATCGTTTAAACATACAGCGTCAATTGTTGAAATGTCCTCATAATCTGGAAACCGTAATACAAAACACTCTTAAACATTTCTACGTAAGGAAACACATAAGATTAAAAAGTTATTTTTTATATTTGATTCATATATTAATTTACATAACTACAGTTTATTATTTTTTAGTTTTCATAATTGAAAATCGAATTTTCGATGGTTCTATCTAACCCCAGTCTATAGTTTATAAAAAATCAACCACTCATTCACTGACTGACAATATTTGTAAAGTTAAACTGTCAATATTAATGGAGCAAAAAATATAAAATACATCTATTTATTCTATAATTAGCATAAAAAGCAACATTTAACTGTTGCAATCAACACAGATTATTGAAAAATTATGTTATTTGCTTGCTTCGACTTTTAGCAGGTATCGTGTCATCACTTGTTACGAAAATTGCATTATTTTGTCCATTCCTCGTTTATTGATAATAGGTACAACTAAAAAATATGCAGACATGTACGTGTAGACTACTGAACATTAACTTTTTATATTATCCTACAGCGCTGTTAAATAACAGTTTTCCGCGCATTTTCCATCTTCTAATATAAGTATTTGACTTCTCGGACACGGTTAAGAATACAGCTGTTTATATCTTATTAACTTATATTATGTACAGCAAAGGGATACCTAAAATAATAATAATAATAATAATAATAATAATAATAATAATAATAATAGTAATAATAATAGTAATAGTAATAGTAATAGTAATAGTAATAGTAATAGTAATAGTAATAGTAATAGTAATAGTAATAGTAATAGTAATAGTAATAGTAATAGTAATAGTAATAGTAATAGTAATAGTAATAGTAATAGTAATAGTAATAGTAATAGTAATAGTAATAGTAATAGTAATAGTAATAGTAATAGTAATAGTAATAGTAATAGTAATAGTAATAGTAATAGTAATAGTAATAGTAATAGTAATAGTAATAGTAATAGTAATAGTAATAGTAATAGTAATAGTAATAGTAATAGTAATAGTAATAGTAATAGTAATAGTAATAGTAATAGTAATAGTAATAGTAATAGTAATAGTAATAGTAATAGTAATAGTAATAGTAATAGTAATAGTAATAGTAATAGTAATAGTAATAGTAATAGTAATAGTAATAGTAATAGTAATAGTAATAGTAATAGTAATAGTAATAGTAATAGTAATAGTAATAGTAATAGTAATAGTAATAGTAATAGTAATAGTAATAGTAATAGTAATAGTAATAGTAATAGTAATAGTAATAGTAATAGTAATAGTAATAGTAATAGTAATAGTAATAGTAATAGTAATAGTAATAGTAATAGTAATAGTAATAGTAATAGTAATAGTAATAGTAATAGTAATAGTAATAGTAATAGTAATAGTAATAGTAATAGTAATAGTAATAGTAATAGTAATAGTAATAGTAATAGTAATAGTAATAGTAATAGTAATAGTAATAGTAATAGTAATAGTAATAGTAATAGTAATAGTAATAGTAATAGTAATAGTAATAGTAATAGTAATAGTAATAGTAATAGTAATAGTAATAGTAATAGTAATAGTAATAGTAATAGTAATAGTAATAGTAATAGTAATAGTAATAGTAATAGTAATAGTAATAGTAATAGTAATAGTAATAGTAATAGTAATAGTAATAGTAATAGTAATAGTAATAGTAATAGTAATAGTAATAGTAATAGTAATAGTAATAGTAATAGTAATAGTAATAGTAATAGTAATAGTAATAGTAATAGTAATAGTAATAGTAATAGTAATAGTAATAGTAATAGTAATAGTAATAGTAATAGTAATAGTAATAGTAATAGTAATAGTAATAGTAATAGTAATAGTAATAGTAATAGTAATAGTAATAGTAATAGTAATAGTAATAGTAATAGTAATAGTAATATTAATAGTAATAGTAGTAGTAATAGTAATAGTAATAGTAATAGTAATAGTAGTAATAGTAATAATAATAATAATAATAATAATAATAGAAAGTCATAAAATTTGTGTTTTATTGTAAATTACCTCGGACACGGCTAAAATATCTCATTTCCGACTTCAAAAATCTACTCCAGATACAGTATTTATCTCCTATACTAATTTTTATTAACAATAGTGTGGTGCACAAAATATTTAAACATTACTTTCATCGCAAATTTTTTTGTCGACCACTGGCTTTTCATCTTCGATCATTTTTTTCCACATTATGCGGGATGGAAAATTTGTTAAATTATTGTTCAATATCTCTAAAATATGTAGATATTTAATAATTATACGTTATTATTTAAAATTTACAATTTTTTAGGGACGGTATAAAAATTAATTGACTATACCTTGTTCCATTTAAGCCATTCAGTATTGCGGAGCATAGGGAATAGTTTTGACATCTCTGATTGGCTGAAATAGGAGACAAGAGACAAGTTTATCCAATGTAATTTCGGCTACTTCAGATTTGCGCTGTTGGCAGTGCCATCTACTGAATGGATTAAATGGAACAGAGCATAATGTCACATTTATGCAATTAGAAATATTTGTTTTTTACTTAGTTACTTATGGAAATTTTGGCAACAATTTCTCCTGTAGTTTCATTTAAAATTGACTACTTTTTTAGTGGCAGAATGAAAATTAATGAACTAACATCACATTGATGTAGTTAGGAATATTTGTTTTTTAATTAGTTACTTATGTATCGTTGGCAACACTTGTGAACGGACTTCACATTAGTCTAGTTAGGAATATTTGTTTTTTACCTAGTTACTTATGGCATATGTGGCAACATTTTCCAAGTACTTATGTACCGTCAAAAATTATTGTTTTTAATTATAATGTAATAGGCCTTTTTTACTTGTGAGAAATAATTTCCTATTCTCATCATTTATGATTAGGAATATTTGGTTTTTAATTAGTTATATTTAAAATTTACTATATTTTTAAGGGCAGTACGGAATTAATGGGCTAACTTCGCATTAATTCAGTAAGGAATATTTGTTTTGTACTTAGTTACTTATTGTATATTTGGCAACAATTTCTCCTGTAGTTTTATTTAATGTTTACAATTTTTTATTGACAGTATAAAAATTAATTGACTAATGTCACTTTGATGCAATTAAGTCCTGAGTTACGAATGCTGTACCCACTTTGTTATTTATTTTTGAGGAGTCTGTATATATAAATTGGTTGTCGTTATGGTCTTTTTGGATTGTTTTAAAGTAATTTTTATTATTAAATTATTTGTTTTTTCTAAATTTATGTTGAGTATTTAAATAGACCATGGGCGGTATTTTGGAAAGATTACTTTTGTGAATATTCGGTATGCTGTGGTTAATAGAGTTGAGCATTTGAAGGATATGGTGTCAAAGTAGAATATTTTAAGTTTCAAATATTTAGTTTATAAGTGTGGCACGTACGCATGAGATTAGCTTTCATCAGGTCGAAGCGTAAACAAAGATAATAGACCAGCGAGGGTTTGTTTTGTTTATATGTTTGGTGGAGCGAAGGGATGTGACTGAGACGCAGACGGCTGAGGTAACATTCTTCATTCTCTTGTTAACATTTGTGTCGAGTGTTTGATATTTGGTGTGTGATACTGTGACAAAGGAATATTGAATAAAAAGGTGAGTGGTACCGTAGTGGCTTGTATTTTCCTTAATTATATTGCAATTTGTTATTAAGTTCAGTAATATAATAATATATGCTTTATTGAGGTAATCTCAATGGCGAGGTTCAGCCAAGGCTGATCTTCCACCTAACCAGTACAAAAAATACATGTAAAATACAAAAGAAATACATATGAAATAGAAAAAACGTACATTACAAGTTATACTAGTAACCAAGTAAAAAAATAGTAAACATAGTAATAATACCAAAAATAATTAATAATAATAATAATAAGAATAAGAAGTCAGGCAATTTTGATAATGAGAGTGAGTACACAGATTAATATACCGAAAAATGTTTTTTTATATGACATTTGAAACAACTACATGATAGAGATTTTAAATTGTTTGGAATATTATTATACAGAGTAGGAGCTAAATATGAAAAAGATCCTTTATATTTAGTTTTGTTGAAGGATGGCACAACATATATATCATTTTCACGTAAATTGTACTTATGTCTTTTTAATTCAAGTTTTTCATATAAATATTGTGGAAAAAATATTCTTACTCTATCTTCAATAAAATTCAAATTAACCTTAGAACGGTACAGGGAGATATGGTCAAATTTACGTACACTAAATACAAATCTCAAGCAGCTATTTTGCAAAAGATTAATTTTGCATTTGTCACCTTTAGTTAGATTAGGTACGTAAACGCATGAACAATAATCTAGTAGGGGAAATATTAATGAATTGACAAGGCGAAATTTAACATCTGGAGAAAGTAATTGACTGTACTGATACAGTACTTTTAGTTTTAATTTAGCTGCAACTAATTTTTTAGTCAAGTGTTCGCGGAAAAGTAAATTTTCATCTATTAACATGCCCAAACTCTTGACCACAGTGCTACGTTTTAGTCTTGTACCATTTAGTTCAATGCACTCATTTGAACCATAGACAAGTAAGGAGGATTTACCAGCATTAATTTGAAGCCCATTATTTTTTACCCAGGTGGAGAAGTTTTCAAGGTCAGCATTCACCAAAAATGAGTTTTCATTTATGTTATGTTTATTTACCGTTGCTAAAATTTGAGTGTCATCTGCATATGCATGTGCAGTGCAAAATTCCAACACACTAGGTAAATCGGCAACATAAATTAAGTAAAATAGAGGACCCAAAATAGATCCTTGTGGAACTCCTAAGGGTAAAGGGTAAAGTTTAGAGTGAAGTGTATAAGTATTTGATGACATTGTAACCTGAAACGATCTATTTAGTAAGTAACTAGTGCACCATTGCAAAGCGCTCCAACTGAAATTATAATATTTTAACTTCGCTAAAAGCAAATTATGATCTACCATGTCAAAAGCTTTAGAAAAATCTATTTGAATTAAAAGGGTCGCCTTTGAATTATTATAATTATGTAACATTTCATCAACGATATTCAGCAGACAAGTAATTGTACTATGACCTTTTCTAAAGCCAGATTGAGTTGATGGTAAAATATTTCTATCTTTGATGTAATTGTTAATTTGTTCACAACAGATTTTTTCTAGTATCTTTGACATGGTAGGTAAAATGCTAATAGGTCGTAAGTCGTCGAATGATTTCACGGTACCTTGCTTAGGAATCGGCTTTACAATGGCTGTTTTCCAAATATCAGGGACAATTCCTTCAATAATGCTGGTATTAATTATATGCGTAATATGATCAGTTATTTTAGGCAACATAATTTGTATCATTTTAGCAGAAATACCGTCCTTGCCAACTGCATTAGATGTAAGTGATTGAATGATACTAATATTAATATCTGTATGATTGGTGATGAATAAATGTGTGGTACCGTATATTGGAGTATAAAGGTCAGTTGCGGTGCTCCCTGGCCCATCGTAGGGATCGAGATAGATTCGTGTGTTACCCTATCTCGGGCCTCCTGTTGAGGTACAACGTGGGAAGAGCTAGTTGCAGTGCTCCCTAGTGCATCGGGGGATTTTAGATCAGTTGCTGTAACCACTGATCGGCGAATGTTGTGAGATTGTTTCTTATTTATTTAATTATGTTGAGAGTTAATGAGATTAACCACGTCTGTACTACTCACTGAATTATTTATATTCACAGACGGTTTTATTTACAGAATCTGACCGCCCCCATCACTGACGAGTCGCAGTGGCCTGACTACTAACCTGACACCCTAATCTGTACCACATATTATTACTATTATTTTTATTGTCTTGTTTAGTAGATTTACACTTGAATGTAATCGTATTATATATTATAAACTTCTATCACCCCCTCCTCATCATTATAACATCTCAGAATGTGGGATCTGAACTTGAACAATCGTTATTTAAATCGAAAACGTAAAATCTAGTATCCGTCTAGATCAGTTTATTTTAATCACATCAATACCAAACCATCAATAATGAGTAAAAGACGGGGATCTCGCAAAAATATTTCTCAGTTAGTGAATCATGACGAAAACAACGCTATCGCCACTATTGTGCCTAATTCAGAGGTAACTGATCAGTCAACTCCCACTGCAAGTAGTAATCATTCGCATGTTTCCGAAGATTTGCAAGTCATATCAAATATGATGTTGCAACTAACTCAAAATGTTTCCAATATGCAACAAAACTTAGCTTCCACCTCCTCTGGAAGTAATACTAATAACATGGGACGTGAAAATCTACCGTATTACGATCCAGAAAATAAAATACAAACAATGGAGAAATGGCTCAAGACAGTAGACGAATTATCATATGTTTGTGGTTGGGATGAACGAGCTAAGATAATTAATGCGACTGCAAAATTAAAAGGATTGGCAAAAACTTGGTATGAATCATTATCAAGCATAAACCATGACTGGACAACTTGGAAGAAAATGTTGATTGAGGCATTCCCGAGTCGCGTAGATTACTGGCAACAAATCAATGAAATGGTACGGAGGTACAAAAACCCCAACGAGACGTATCTTCACTATTACTACGAAAAATTGTCAATGTTACACTCACTACAAATTTTCGGGAGTAATGCGGTATCTTGTATCATCGGAGGCATTACTGATCCTATGGTACAAGCTGCTGCCAGAGCTGGACAATATTCAACACCAGAACAATTATTTAACTTCCTCAGAACTACAAAGGATAGAACAGAATATTCCAGATCCGATAAATACATACAGAAATATAATAAGCGATCGACTCATCCGGGTTTAAATATCAAAACGAAAGAGTCACAACGTCCAACGCATCCAACCACTTCAACTAACCGTTTCCAAACACGTTCCAAATTAGTTTGTTTTGGCTGCCAGCGTCCAGGACATCGCCGATCAGAATGTTCAAACTTCAATCGATACTCATCAGCTCCAACTCCAAAAGTAGGAAACCAAGGAAAAGGTGAATCTATTAATTTTAATTTCATTACTAAAGTAGATAGTAAATATTTTAAGAATGTGAGGTTGAATGATTGTGAAATCCGGGCATTTATTGATCTGGGGGCAACATGTAATACTATACAACAAACAGTAGCAGATAAATTATTACTAACACCGGACGTCACAAATAAACGACTAATTCGTGGTTTTGCCGATGGATGTACCGACACTGTTGGACTACTAACAAAACAAAAATTACAAGTTGACCAAGTAACTGATTTACAAGATATTCATGTGGTACCGGATCAGGTTCAACAAATACCAATGATTATTGGTCAACCATTCACGGAACTTCCAAATGTGCACATCATAAAGAATCATAATAATTTGTCAATATTTAATACTAAAACAATGATAACATCACTACCGTCATGTAAAAATGAAAAAGTAATTTTCAGAACAGTAGAGGAAGTAATCATACCACCAGGATACGTTGGTCACATAAAAACAATTGCTGATAAACAGGGTGATGTCTTCATTGAAACAAGTCATAGAAATAAGCCAGGTGAAGAACACATAATTCCCAGCAATGTCTGTCATATTGAAGAAAATTTAGAAGCACTAGTGACAGTCATTAACATCTCCCATCAGGAACTATTTATCAAACCAAATAAAATTTTGGCTAGAGGACATATCTGTCATCTGAATTATAAAGAACAAGAAGAATCATTTGAAGTAAATACAGTAATTATTGAAGATAATGTAAATATTGGAGATGAATTAACATCAGAACAAAGACAACAAGTAATTGAGTTGTTACAATTATATTCGGACCGATTTTCATCTGGAGTAAAAGATTTGGGTTGCACCAATGCCGCAGAAATGAATATTCAGTTAACAGATGAAATCCCAATTACATACAGACCATACCGTATGGCACCGCAAAACAGAACCAAAGTAAAAGAAATAGTTGACGATCTTTTAAAATCCGGTATAATACGAGAATCCAATTCCGCGTTCGCATCACCAGTCTTGCTGGTAAAGAAGAAAAATGGAGAGGAACGATTATGCATCGATTATAGAAAATTAAACAAGAAAACACTACTCGATAGATTTCCATTACCAAGAATTGATGATCAACTAGATCAACTACAGGGATTCAAATACTTCACCGCACTAGACATGACATCAGGTTACTATCAAATACCAATGGCTGAATCTTCCAAATCAAAAACTTCATTTGTTACACCCGATGGACAATACGAATTTAATCGAATGCCTTTTGGACTTACAAATGCGCCCGGGGTTTTCCAAAGATTGGTGAACCGGATATTCTCTCCTATGAAGAACGTCGCGACAGCATATCTAGACGATATAATTTGCCCTGCCAAAAATTTCGAAGAAGGATTGGAAAATTTGAAGAAAGTACTGGACACGCTACGCTTATACAAATTAACTTTAAATCTTAAGAAATTTTATTTCTTCAAAACAACAATCGTTTACTTAGGATTTGAAATTAACGCTAATGGTATTACACCTGGAAAAGAAAAAGTAAAAGCCATTGAAAACTTTCCCGTTCCTAGAAATCAACATCACGTGAGGCAATTTATTGGTTTAACCGGCTTCTTTAGACATTTTGTAAAGAATTACGCAATGATTGTGAAACCAATAACCGTTTTAACCAAACAATCACAACCTTGGATTTGGGATGAAGAGCAACAAACTGCATTCACTAAATTAAAAGAAATTTTATGTAATAAACCAGTTTTAACACTCTACAATCCTGAAGCAGAGACTGAAGTACATTGCGACGCTAGTAAAATTGGACTAGGAGGTATTCTACTACAAAAACAAAATAATGGGAAATTACAACCGGTATCATACTACAGTAGACAAACAAACAAACAAGAATCTGTTTACCATTCATATGAACTCGAAACATTAGCAGTAGTAGAAACGTTGAAGAAATTTAGAATCTATTTAATAGGAATTCAATTTAAAGTAGTTACCGACTGTAATGCTTTGAAAACTGCTAGTTCAAAAAGAGATCTTCTCCCGAGAATTGCAAGATGGTGGTTACAGTTGCAAGAATTCTCATTTACCGTAGAGTATCGACCCGGAGTTAAAATGGCACATGTTGACGCACTTAGCCGAAATCCAGACGAAACAGAAATGGAAAGTGAAGAACCACTGCAAATATTTCACATAGAAATAGACGACTGGGTATTGGCGGGACAAATGACAGACACGAAATTGAAATTAATAAGAGACATATTACTTAAAAACCCAACGACCGACTATGAACAGAAAATACATAAAGAATATAAATTGAGGGATGACAGAGTACACCGAAATACTACATCAGGACTTAAATGGGTAATTCCAAAAGGAATGAGACACCAAATTGTAAGAGAATCTCATGATAACTTTGGACATTTTGGTGTTGAGAAGACACTAAACAAACTGTCTGAATGCTACTGGTTTCCTAACATGCGAATGTTATGAAATATATAGAATGTTGCATTAACTGCATCTATCAAAAGAGACCAACTGGAAAGAGGGAAGGACTAATGAATCCAATCGAAAAGAAACCAATACCATTCCACACCCTACATCTTGATCACAGGACCATTTAATAAATCAAAAAATAGAAATCAGTATCTATTAGTAATGGTAGACGCCTTTACTAAATACACTTTTCTACAACCAGTTAAGGACACAAAAACTAAACATGTTGTTCTACATCTAAAGAAAACATACAATACATTTGGAACTCCTACTAGGATTATTAGCGATAGAGGAACTAGTTTCACATCGAAGAAGTTCAAAGAGTTTTGCGACAGTAATGGAATCATTCATATTATGAATGCAGTTGCTACTCCTAGAGCGAATGGTCAGGTGGAAAGATACAATAGTACAGCTTTAACAGCATTAGCAACAACTGCATTGGACAGTGACCGATGGGATAACGATGTACCATCTGTACAATTTGCCATAAATAATACTGTGTCAAGCGCAACCGGTAAAACTGCTAGCGAATTAATGTTTGGGTATAGACCACGATCTGTAGGTGATGCAAAATTAACTACTGTAATACAAGAAGAACGACCCACTATTGGCGACATCAGTCAAGTAAGAACAGAAGTTGTATCAAAAATAGTAGAAGACCAAATGAAGCAGAAGACGCGATATGATCGTAAACGAAAATTACCAAAATCCTACCAGGAAGGCGAGCAAGTTGTTATCGCAATGCAAACCCGAGGCGAAGGTACAAGTAGAAAACTACGACCGAAATATGATGGACCATTTATCGTGACAAAATTACTACCAAACGACCGGTACGTCGTCAAAGAACACAAAGGGGCAAGGAGAAGTTCAAGAAAGAAATACGACAATGTAGTAGCCGTTGACCGTATGAAGCCATGGACTCCCTCAGGTGGAATCTCCGATTCATCCACATCCGATTCAGAAGATTTGTAGGTAAGAATAAATAACCTTATTATCTAGGTACAGTAGATTCTCGGGGCGAGAATCATTGTCAGGATGGTCGAGTTGTCAAAGTAGAATATTTTAAGTTTCAAATATTTAGTTTATAAGTGTGGCACGTACGCATGAGATTAGCTTTCATCAGGTCGAAGTGTAAACAAAGATAATAGACCAGCGAGGGTTTGTTTTGTTTATATGTTTGGTGGAGCGAAGGGATGTGACTGAGACGCAGACGGCTGAGGTAACATTCTTCATTCTCTTGTTAACATTTGTGTCGAGTGTTTGATATTTGGTGTGTGATACTGTGACAAAGGAATATTGAATAAAAAGGTGAGTGGTACCGTAGTGGCTTGTATTTTCCTTAATTATATTGCAATTTGCTATTAAGTTCAGTAATATATTAATATCTGTATGATTGGTGATGAATAAATGTGTGGTACCGTATATTGGAGTATAAAGGTCAGTTGCGGTGCTCCCTGGCCCATCGTAGGGATCGAGATAGATTCGTGTGTTACCCTATCTCGGGCCTCCTGTTGAGGTACAACGTGGGAAGAGCTAGTTGCAGTGCTCCCTAGTGCATCGGGGGATTTTAGATCAGTTGCTGTAACCACTGATCGGCGAATGTTGTGAGATTGTTTCTTATTTATTTAATTATGTTGAGAGTTAATGAGATTAACCACGTCTGTACTACTCACTGAATTATTTATATTCACAGACGGTTTTATTTACAGAATCTGACCGCCCCCATCACTGACGAGTCGCAGTGGCCTGACTACTAACCTGACAGCCTAATCTGTACCACATATTATTACTATTATTTTTATTGTCTTGTTTAGTAGATTTACACTTGAATGTAATCGTATTATATATTATAAACTTTATCACCTCATCATATTAACAATGGTTTTGGTAAACTGAATGGTTTTGTATAGATGTTGTTGGGGACAGAGGATGATAAGGTTGATACATAGTTTATTTGGTTGCTTGCTGTTTTGGTAATATATATCCGATTCCGAACGTCGCTCGCTAAGTTCACTGTTTTCTTATTTGTTTATTAAATGAAATCTGATAGATTTCTATCTACAGAAGTTGTCCAAGTTACAAAAGCAGACCCCAGATGATTTTTATACCAAAACATAGTACTTTTTGAACAAACAGTTAAGCGGTAGAAAATAATATATAATTTTTATTTCATTAATATTTATTCCGTTTACAAATTTACATCCTTTATCCAATCCATTAAAAATTTGTCTCAAATATACTTCAATCATTCCCCTGTGTATTCGTTTAAACAGTTTTGGAATAACTTTCCCCGTTTTTGGTTTATGAATATTTTTAACCGCCCCTTTCAATGTAACAGTTGATATTTTTGTTAGTCAATACAGATATTTGATTTTCAATGATAGCCCTATTTTTAAAAATTCATAATTTCAAAATGGGGAAAGTAAAAGTAAAAAATAAAGTTCTAGCTACCATATTTTAAATATACACATAATTCAACCCATATTTTTAACCCGGGCGTGAGGTGTTTTTAAACCGATATTTAACCACTTTTATACCGGAAATATACAAATCAACGCTCTAAAATTCATTTTTGTAAGAACAAACACTCTTTTTGCAACAGAAATCGTGAGAATGAATCATTTTGAATCTCAAATTTTTAGCCCAAACTAATCAAGAGTACATGGATTTTTAGGGGCTCATAACTCTTGAACTGTTTGAAATATCCTCAAATTAACACAAAAATGATGATGTATGAGGTTGAAATATGAATAAACTCCTATAGTATTGTTGTATTCAACACATATTCTGTATAAATGCTGAGTTGTGATTATATTGGTATAAAGCATTGTTGTAATCAAGATATTTTACATGATAAATATGAAAAGTACATTGTTTATAAACCACATTTTAAAGAAAACATTTTAATTATTGTTAACCACATGAATTATTTAAATATTATATCGCTATTCAGTAAGTTACACAATGATCACTTACCTTTATTACATAATCTTTGCAAGTAAGTCTAATACATTGTCCCGCGTTTGTCGTGTCCAGACTTAGGTTACCTGGCCCTGGCACTTGGCCGATTTAAAATAGTTTATTGAACTCACTCATGGATAAATTTACAGCTGTTTTAACTTAAAAACTAATTTCTACATACACTGTTTACTATATTTTACTAATTATTATTATCTTCAGTATAGAAAATACACTTGTGTACGGACTTCACATTAGTCTAGTTAGGAATATTTGTTTTTACCTAGTTACTTATGACATATTTGGCAACACTGTTCAAGTACATATGAAACGTCAAAATTTATAATTTTTAATTAAAATGTTTTAGGCCTTTTTTACCTGTGCGGATATAATTGCCCATTCTCAAAATTTATAATTATGAATTAAACTTCTTTCAAATTGTCTCCATTTCATAAATATTTCCATTTAAAGGTTCAAAATGACATGACAAACATCGCGTTCTTCGTCTTAAATTTTTCAAGGAGAACTGTGATCATTACAGTGACCTATTGTTTCTGTCCCAATTTTCAACCTTTATTAATTTTTTACACAAAAACTATGCATCCTACAGAAATTCGATCCATTAAAAGGGCCCTGAAGCCAATCATTTCCTACAACTAGGTACATATTTCATGAAAATCGGTCGCTCCGTTTAAGCTGTAGCCTTGTCTAAAATTTGGCGATCGGCTTTTTGATTAAAGAATATATAGAAAGATCCTCTAACTGTTTAGTATATAGGACTAGCGAAAACTCGGCTACGCCGAGCTTCCCCTAGGGCTCCGCCGACAGTGTTTTATAATAGTCTTTACGTGCATCCAACCCGTCTACGCACAATGTAAAACCATTTTTTTCTCGCTTGCCCCTGCAACCTGCCCACCCAAACAGCCCCAGCTACATGCTCACCCAAACTGCTCACGCAGCATGCCCACCAAAACTGCCCACTGAAACTGCCTACCCAATCTGCCATTCAAACTACCTATTCATACTGCCCACCCAAACTGCCCACTCAAACTGCCTACCCATACTGCCCACGGAACCTGTTCAACCAAACTGCCCACTCAAACAGCACACCCAAACTGCCCGCTTAAACTGCCTACTCATACTGCCGACTCAAACTGTCGTAATCTGCAATAATTTCTTTTCAAATGTTCTTGTTGGTGTTGCAGTTGTAGAACTAGTTCTAGATGGACTAATAAAAATTATTTATTTGAACAAAAATTTAAAAATTTGAGTAGTTTGAGTGAAGACAACACTTGTCATTTTTGAAGGTTTGAAGTCAGAGACAGAACATGGATAAGACATATTTTACTAATGGCAACTGTTTGGCGGACTTCTGTGTAAATCAAATGCATGTCGTATACTTGATTAGCCGCGAGACGAGAAACGGCGAGAATCAATCCACTATCGTCTCGTCTCGAAATTTCGAGACGAGATTGATTACTCTGTATCTCGTCTCGTCATAATTTTTCTTGCCTTCTCTCGATCTCGACTCGAGAGTCTCGAATTTCTCGAATTTACAATTAGCAAAGACACGAGTACCACTAATTAAAACTGATTATTTTACTGTCAGGTATTTAGATGGTTAGGTATAAAGAATACACAATATCATGGGCTTATTAACCGTTGCTGGGCGTGTCAATCTGTTTTGTACGCAGATATTGGTAATTATAATTATATATTCGTATAGTGCAGGCACTTGAAGCTGGTGTGAAGAGTACTATAGGTATCCCTTTTTTAGCTAAAACTCAAAATAACTTTAAAATGAGTAAGTAAATATGAATGTCAATGAAGAGACAATATTTTGTTCTTTTATAGGTACTTATATTTTAATTGAAAAATTAAATAAAAGTACATTCGAGATCTCGATTTTCCACTCTCGTCTTGAGCAAATCTCGAGGGCATTACTCTCGTCTCGTCTCGAATTGTCGAGACGAGAATGAGGTAAATCTCGTCTCGAAAATTCGAGACGAGATCTCGAAAATGCGAGATTTCGCGGCATCACTAGTGATATTCCACTTTTTGCAAGTTAAACGTCATTTATGACAACCGAAAAATATTGTTCTGTAGAATAAATTGATATTCAGATTTAGCTGGTACGTAATGGGTCGACTTTACAGTATTACAACTTTTACAACTTGACAAATTATGCAAAATATATTTCAGATTGTTCCAGATTATAATTTCTTTCAGTTCTCTTTATCATACCATGAACTATAGAAAGCTACTCTAACCTTCGAGTTTCCCCTAGAGCTTTTATATATATATATATATATATATATATATATATATATATATATATATATATATATATATATATATTAGTTTACTTGTACACACAATTCACGAATAGTGCTAACGTTGACATTTTTCTCAGATATCAAAGATCTCTTCTCTCAAAAAAATCTGAACTTTGTCAAAAAACAAAAGCCGATCGAGCTATTAAAATTTGCCATCTTAGAATATGATTTAACATTCTTAAATTTAAACAATATATTTACAATAATACATACCGACAAGATGGAACATATAGAAGTTTAACATGGGTATTAAATTGTGCGAAAATTTGTTGTCCTGTATATTTAAGAGCAAAAATTTACAAATAAAATTAATATTTACTTCTAAAAAATTTTTATTTAATACAATAGAATATCTGTTGCACTAGATATATAGAAAAAAAAAATTCTTCAAAAATCAGATATCCTATCCATGGAAATAAAACAAGATCTCATTTTGACAGTTCAGTGTTATTGATGTTAATTGTTGTAATCATTGTTATAATTCAGAAATAAATATTCAAATAGTATGATCTTAAATGATATTTTATTCTGTTTTTTTATTTTAGTTTTATAGCTAGATTATATTTGGCGATAATGTCATATTTTATTTTCTAAGTATCTAGTACTACAAGTATTCTAATTAAACTCCCATGTTTCGCATTCGTTGCACTCTTTTATACATATTATTGTACTACATGATTTCCGTATTTATAGCATGTTGTTATTCTTAAGTTTAACAATACAATAAATTACATTTGACGTTTCCAATTTGACTTTTATAAATAAATCTAAACAAATTGTGAAACACTTATTTTATCAATATTATCATATAATATAATAGAAAATATAGAAATTTCATTAATAAACCAAAGTTTATATGTAAATTATTATACTGCCGACTGAGTGAAAATTAAAATTTATTAGGAAATTATAAAAAATTACATATTCACATTAGAGTAGAGAAACGCAAAATACATAATAGTTATATTCTCAGTATAGGGTAATTATTATAATAAGTACTAGTATTGTAGCAGAATATTGATTTAATTTAGAAAATTGTCACGTTAAAATAGTTCACAGAGTAAAAAAAGATGGCGCTAAACATGGTTATATCAGTCTCACTACGCGAATTGTACACTCCAGGTAAGTGTGTTCTTGACAAGTAATATTTGGGGTGATAACCAACGACCACAAATATACTAGACAAAACATGCCCTATACGTCACTATTGTTTGTTATGTTCTCGGCTGGACGGAAAGAGACAACTAGAGATAAAGATATATAGAGTCTACTCTAAAGTTTGTCGAGAGATGTGTCTACAGTCCATATAATGTGTTTATGACATTTTGCTCCTTTGTTTGGAAGTTGTGGTCGTTCGGGCCTCGATTTTTGTAACTTTAAATTCTGTCTGACCACAGGGGTGCCATTTAAAATTCGAAAAATATTTGGTGTCGGTCGGGATCGAACCCGGTTCCCCAGATTCGCGACCAGACACTCAGGATCGCGGCCACGAGACCCGATGAGAAATTTATCTACGGGAATTTCGGTAGGACTGTATTCATAACGATATCCTGGATTACGATCCATTAAATAATCATGGCATTCACTTGCTCAATTAAATTTTAGACATTTATTTGAAAATCCAGATCCACATATAAAACAGAAATAAACTTAGAAAAAACTACAAATAGAATAAGAAGCAAGTATATAAAAACAACATTGTTTAAAAATCAATAGAATAAAATAAATAATTATATACAATTACTTTTACCTTTTCTTAATACTGTTAACAATTTGTTTTATGCATTTTATAATTGGGTTTCGTTAATAATTCAAATATAGTACAGTTCATTTTAATGAAACAAGCAGTGACATCTAGCGAATACTCCGTGAGGGGCCTTTACATATCTCTATCCTTAGTTGTCTCTTTCTGTCCAGCCGAAAACAAAACAAATGCTATGAAGTTATATCTAGTGTATTTGTGATCGTTGGTGATAACTTATTGTGTAAAATGTAATGTATGAAAATAAGCTTAATTAAATTGAAATAAATCATGAAAACACGTATTTTCCTTACATTACGATGCAATATAATTGATGAAATACAAATAGAAATTTAAAATGATGTCTTTAAGATTTGGAAATTTCCCTAGAATATGTTATTTTCCGACACAAGGTATTTTCAGATGAAATTTGTGTATGTAAAGTCATGATACAATTATTTAGATTATGTTCTTAAAAAATAGAATTTATAACTCAATATTAAGAGTGTTTGAATGTTGGGACTTGTGAAATTAGTGTAGCTGCAGTGACAGTGAAACATTGTATACCTTCCGTCAGAGATGATGCAACGTTTGTTTTTTAATTTTTATTTATTGAACATGAAATTAATCTATTATTTATAAAGTGAATCAGCACCTACGATTTCGACTAAGATTTAGTATAAATTGTAAAATGTATATACAGTGTAAAGTAGACGACAGTAAATTTTTGTGCTTTTTTTTGTATACCTATGTATATACCTTGACATCATTACATAACACTGCGATCTATTGTTTTAATGTAAGAATTTTGACCAGTTAATAATTTTTTCCACAAAAACTATGCACAGTAAAAATAAGAGACGTATCAAAGGCACTAAGTTGATTTATTCTCTACTATTTAAAGCAAATTCCATCCAAATCGCTGAAACCGTTTCAGTTGTAGCTTTGTTCAAAAATGTCCCGATCGTCGTGATGAATTTTGGGGGGCTTGACCTTTTAGTATTAGGATGTAAAACGGCTTTTTAAGTCACAAATGCGTGATTTAAAAAATATGATAATCGTTTCAAGTCATAGATAGGTAAAAAGCAGTCCGTTTTGATGTATAATAAGTCATATTGGCGATATATTCCAAAATGTGTGGAACAGTTTAAATTTTATTCATACAAAATTGTATAATATTGTTTAAAACTATGTAATATGATAAATAGAGATAAAAAATAATAATAAATTAATTTTATTGTAAAAAAATGTAATTTTGTTATAAAATACGTAATTAATATGAAATGAATGAAGTCAGATATAGGTAAATATTTATTAAAATAATAATAATAATAAATTAATAAATTAATAAATTAATAAATTAATAAATTAATAAATTAATAAATTAATAAATTAATAAATTAATAAATTAATAAATTAATAAATTAATAAATTAATAAATTAATAAATTAATAAATTAATAAATTAATAAATTAATAAATTAATAAATTAATAAATTAATAAATTAATAAATTAATAAATTAATAAATTAATAAATTAATAAATTAATAAATTAATAAATTAATAAATTAATAAATTAATAAATTAATAAATTAATAAATTAATAAATTAATAAATTAATAAATTAATAAATTAATAAATTAATAAATTAATAAATTAATAAATTAATAAATTAATAAATTAATAAATTAATAAATTAATAAATTAATAAATTAATAAATTAATAAATTAATAAATTAATAAATTAATAAATTAATAAATTAATAAATTAATAAATTAATAAATTAATAAATTAATAAATTAATAAATTAATAAATTAATAAATTAATAAATTAATAAATTAATAAATTAATAAATTAATAAATTAATAAATTAATAAATTAATAAATTAATAAATTAATAAATTAATAAATTAATAAATTAATAAATTAATAAATTAATAAATTAATAAATTAATAAATTAATAAATTAATAAATTAATAAATTAATAAATTAATAAATTAATAAATTAATAAATTAATAAATTAATAAATTAATAAATTAATAAATTAATAAATTAATAAATTGATAAATTAATAAATTAATAAATTAATAAATTAATAAATTAATAAATTAATAAATTAATACATTAATACATTAATACATTAATACATTAATACATTAATACATTAATACATTAATACATTAATACATTAATACATTAATACATTAATACATTAATACATTAATACATTAATACATTAATACATTAATACATTAATACATTAATACATTAATACATTAATACATTAATACATTAATACATTAATACATTAATACATTAATACATTAATACATTAATACATTAATACATTAATACATTAATACATTAATACATTAATACATTAATACATTAATACATTAATACATTAATACATTAATACATTAATACATTAATACATTAATACATTAATACATTAATACATTAATACATTAATACATTAATACATTAATACATTAATACATTAATACATTAATACATTAATACATTAATACATTAATACATTAATACATTAATACATTAATACATTAATACATTAATACATTAATACATTAATACATTAATACATTAATACATTAATACATTAATACATTAATACATTAATACATTAATACATTAATACATTAATACATTAATACATTAATACATTAATACATTAATACATTAATACATTAATACATTAATACATTAATACATTAATACATTAATACATTAATACATTAATACATTAATACATTAATACATTAATACATTAATACATTAATACATTAATACATTAATACATTAATAAATTAATACATTAATACATTAATACATTAATACATTAATAAATTAATACATTAATACATTAATACATTAATACATTAATACATTAATACATTAATACATTAATACATTAATACATTAATACATTAATACATTAATACATTAATACATTAATACATTAATACATTAATACATTAATACATTAATACATTAATACATTAATACATTAATACATTAATACATTAATACATTAATACATTAATACATTAATACATTAATACATTAATACATTAATACATTAATACATTAATACATTAATACATTAATACATTAATACATTAATACATTAATACATTAATACATTAATACATTAATACATTAATACATTAATACATTAATACATTAATACATTAATACATTAATACATTAATACATTAATACATTAATACATTAATACATTAATACATTAATACATTAATACATTAATACATTAATACATTAATACATTAATACATTAATACATTAATACATTAATACATTAATACATTAATACATTAATACATTAATACATTAATACATTAATACATTAATACATTAATACATTAATACATTAATACATTAATACATTAATACATTAATACATTAATACATTAATACATTAATACATTAATACATTAATACATTAATACATTAATACATTAATACATTAATACATTAATACATTAATACATTAATACATTAATACATTAATACATTAATACATTAATACATTAATACATTAATACATTAATACATTAATACATTAATACATTAATACATTAATACATTAATACATTAATACATTAATACATTAATACATTAATACATTAATACATTAATACATTAATACATTAATACATTAATACATTAATACATTAATACATTAATACATTAATACATTAATACATTAATACATTAATACATTAATACATTAATACATTAATACATTAATACATTAATACATTAATACATTAATACATTAATACATTAATACATTAATACATTAATACATTAATACATTAATAAATTAGTAAGTAAATTCTTACACTTTAAAGTAGCGCTACTTCTGAAAAATCACTACTTCAACCGTCAAATGTCAACTTCAACATTAAAATTAGAGATATAAAAATAAATTAAATTGTAAAAAGTATTTATTTTAAATGTCATAGGTTTCATTTACAAAAATATGAAACCTATTCTTATCTATTCATAAAATAAAAAAAATAAAAAATCGAAATAGCGCTATTTCCGAAGTAACGCTGCTTCAAGAGGTCTATATCTCTTTATTTGATCCATACCCTGTTGTGCATCCTATAGCACAACATTTTCTATTTAAACGCGAACTTATTTTAACCGCAACCGGCACACTGCGGCACACCAACTGCCAAACGCCTGTCAAATGGTAACGGGTCGCGTTAGCGTCTTTTGTACCAGCTAGTTATGTTAACGCATCTCGTGCTCTCACCTATAGATACTACACCGTGGTAGGAACTGATTAAAACATTTACAGCCTAATTCACAAAAAAGATTAAGCTAATCCGTATTTTTGGATTAGTGAATTTTACTCTAATTTTGACTGTTTATTTCTTAAAATATAGTCTAATCTAATCCAAGTAACTACCTTTTTTGATAATATAATGAAGATTAAATTTTAAATACCCGGATAGAATAGAATTCACTAAACAAAAAATGAGGATTAGCTTAAACTTTTTTGTGAATCGGGCTGATAATGAAATGAACAAATGCTGTGCATTTTATGCGAGCAAACAGGACAAAATGTCCCAATTACAGGATAAATATAAACATAATACAGGGTCCCCATTTTATATGTTCCCGCCTAAAATTTTAAGAATAAGCAAAACCAAATACATTTCATAAGCCACTTGGTTAATATTAGTACTTTAAATCGAATAATCACAGTAGGTATAAGAGCAAAACAAAATTTTAAAAACCAAGTCACTTATGAAATGTATCATGGATTGCCTAATCATGAATTTTCAGGCGGGAACTTTTAAAATGCGCACCCTGTATTAGTAACATGTATATGAGTACACAATACTAAATTTAAAGATAAAAATAAATCAAACAAAACTAAAAGATGTGATATTTTAATTCTAGAGTAAACAGTTTACAAACTGCAGAAAAGTAAGTACTTACATTACATTAGATCTGAACATTTACAACGAATTTGAAAATATATCAATAAAGTTTGGATTGTTAATAAGGGGATAGAATGCAAACATCATAAGATGGCTTTTCTGGCTCATGCTGTGTGATTATGTAATTTAAAAGTTTTTATTAGTACGATACAATAATTGGGAATAAAAGAATTTTAATATAGATAATTTTAACGTAATATAAGAAAATAAAATAGATTAAATTCTGTACCGTTTTAAGATACATATCGAATTATGTATAATCTGAAATAATTTGAAACGTAATGTAAGAAAATGAATTACAAAAAAAGAACAGATTAAAACATACTATCTAAAATTATTGAATTGTCTTGTTCCAGATTTTATGATTTTCCTGTAGGATTTAATTTTTATTCTTGCCTCTAAATACGTATTAGATATTGTACATGTGTTCTTTGTCGATTGTGATGTTTATTATGTCTTTCTCAGCCTGGCATTGTTAAATATATTTACAAAATAAAATATATAAATTAACAATAAACATACGTCTTAAAATAGGTATAGCCTTTCTTTATTGTGTACAGAGTTCCTTTATGGTGCCCTCCTTCCTTATTTTTATTTTTTATTCTGTAGTGTTTAATCCCTTGTCCTGTGTTTAGCACCAAATCTTTTTGGGTTTCATTTAAACACGTATATTCTGTTTTGCATGTTTACTTCCAGACTATGTTTTTAGTATTGATACGACATGCATAATTTGTCATTAACATATCAAATATGACATGACAATGTTTATCTTTTTAATTTTGTACATAGATTGTGATATTATTCCTACCTTTCTGATCCTTTTCGACGTGTTTCCTTACACATTTTCCAAAATTCTATTTACAAAATAAAATATGTAACATAATAATAAACATGGCTTAAAATCATTACATATACCTACCTTGTTAAATTCATCATCTTTTCTTTAATTATTACATATTATTTAAACATTTTATTGCATTTAAAAGGAAGAAAACAGATAATTTGTCATCATTGACATTGACATAACAGCGTTTATCGTCTTAAATTTTCAAGGAAAATTGTGATCGTTACTGTGAAAAATATTGTTTAGTTAGGAATATTTGTTTTTTACCTAGTTACTTATGACATATTTGGCAACACTGTTCAAGTACATATGAAACGTCAAAATTTATAATTTTTAATTAAAATGTTTTAGGCCTTTTTACCTGTGCGGATATAATTGCCCATTCTCAAAATTTATAATTATGAATTAAACTTTTTCAAATTGTCTCCATTTCATAAATATTTCCATTTAAAGGTTTGAAATGATATGTCAAACATGGCGTTCTTCGTCTTAAAATTTCAAGGAAAACTGTGATCGTTACTGTAAAAAATATTGTTTCTGTCCCAATTTTCAATCTTTAATTATTTTTTTACTCGAAAACTATGCATTGTACAGAAATTCGTCCCATTAGAAGGGCCCTGAAGCCAATCATTTCCTACAACTTGGTACAAATTTCACGAAAATCGGTCGCACCGTATAAGCTGTAGCCTTGTCTAAATTTGGGCGATCGTCGTGATTAAAGAATATATATATATATATATATATATATATATATATATATATATATATATATATATATATATATATATATATATATAACTATAGATAGTGAATCTGATCGTTTAGTATTAGGACTAGCCTAATCTCGGCTTCGCCGAGTTTACCCTAGGGCTCCGCCGATAGTGTTTTATAATAGTTTATACGTACATTCAATCTGTCTACGCACAATTTAAAACCAAAGTGGTAACGCCAACAGTCTTGTCAGATACCCAAGTTCCCCCTTCTATCAAACGAATTAACTTTATGCATAAAACAAAAGCCAATCAACCTGTCAGAAATTTTCACACTTGTGTCTAAAAGTTCGTAACCAGACCTTTCATTTGATACCAAACACGACATATTTCTAGCACCTTCATAAAAAAACAAAAGCTGACCGAGATGTCTATATGTTGACACTTCTATGTTATAGCCCTGCAGAAAAAAATTCACTTGATCCTAATCACGACATGGTTCTGACAACTTTATGTGAAAAACAAAAGCCGGTCAAGTAGATGTCAAAATTTTGAAAGTTGTATAGTTTAGCCATGCAGAAAACTTTTCATTTAATACCAAACAGGATATACATGTGTTTCATATAAGAGTGCAAGGCGTAGGAGTATGAATTCTGAAATAAAAAGGGGGAAAAATCCCAATAAACATTGGTGCTATAACGCTTCCTAACAGAGATACCCAGGATTTTATTAAAAAAAAAACAGGAAATAGGTTGGTTTTATTTATTTTTGTATTGGGTCATAAATAATTATTTATAAAAAGAATCCCAGAGCAAGTGTTCGTAATGAAAGCCATTACATTCAATAAATAAATCAGTATTATTTAAAAATACTACGGTAAATTATTAAAATATAACATTTTTATTAAATACAGAAGGCTTGACAATACTTTTTTGTATTACAAATATTATCAAAATATTAAAAACAGGTGTAATAATTAAATAATTATCGGATTGAAATGAGTGGAATTTTTAATTAATTAAATCTCATTTAAATTTTAAATGAATTAAACAAATGCCATCAGTTAACTATTTTCTGCTATTTCAGTATTACGCTTCATTTAAGATAAATCCTCGGTATCACTGTTATGAAGCGTTCTAGCATCAATGTTTATTGGGATTTTTTTCATGTTGGTGTCTAGAATTTCTGGCAAATTTATACGAAAAACAAAAAATGTTTTCTCAGGGACTGTAATAGAGAATTGTCAAAAATACGACAGCTCGATCGGCTATCATTTTTTGCATAAACTTGTCGGTAATATTTCGGAAGTGTAGTATCTATAGCTGAGTGCACGATGTATAATGTATTACAAAGAATAGCTAAATAACCGGGTTAGTTCATATTGAATAATATTGTTAATAAGTAATGACAGCCATTTTGTATTTCGATATAATAAAACCTAAGTTATCATAGTCCCGTGTTATTTCAATCCATCCACAGTACCAGCTCTATCCACAGTACTCGCTCTAACAGGTTATGGGCCCAGATATACAATCTGGATCAGGATTTTAAGGGACAGAATAGGTGAAACGTATCCTCGTGTTCGGAAATATCGTAAAGGCTACCAAAATGAGTGTTTCAGGTCTTACGAGAATAGAAACTTTAAATAAAGATAATTACGATACGTGGAAAATGCAGATGGAAGCATTACTTATTAAAAACGATGCGTGGGAATATGTTAACGGTTCGAAACCAAGACCGGAAGTCGTCAAAAATGACAAAGAATCCCAAAAAACGCACGATACTTGGATAATGTGCGACAACAAGGCCAAATCGGACATCATACTGTCAATCAGCCCTTCTGAATTGAAACAAGTAAAGGGATGTAAATCGTCACACGAGTTATGGCTGAAACTTGAAAATATTTATCAGTCGAAGGGACCGGCTCGAAAGGCTACACTCCTAAAACAGTTAACACTTCAGCGAATGCGAGACGGTGAAGACTTACGCGAACATTTACAGAAATTTTTCGACGCAGTCGACAAACTTGCTGAAATGAACGTGGAAATAAATGCCGATCTTCTGGCTATAATGTTATTATATAGCCTGCCAACGAGTTTTGAAAATTTTCGCTGTGCTATTGAATCTAGGGATGAACTTCCGACTCCAGATATTCTACGAATAAAAATCGTGGAAGAATACGAAGCCCGAAACAACGACATACGGAATGAAGTACCAAACGCAATGATTGTTGGAAAATTCAATAATAAACGTGTCTTTGGAAATAAGAACAACAATAGATTTAAATTCAAATGTCATCGATGTCGAAAAGTGGGACATAAAGCATCGGATTGCAGTTTTAGAGAAAATAAGAACAATTCACATGGAAAGATTGCGAAAGCTGGTGAAGGTGCACATCATGCTTTTCAAGTGAATCAAGTTGGGGAAGATGGTGTTTGGTGCCTTGACAGCGGTTGTTCTTCGCACTTGTGTAAAGATTTGAACAAGTTTAGTGAAATAAAGGACAATGAAATCGGAACATTAAATTTAGCGAATAATGCGTCAACAGACATTAAAGCACGTGGAAAAGTAATCGTGGAAACACGCGTCGGTGGTAAAGTGACACACATAGACTTGAACAATACTTTACACGTTCCTGATTTGCGCACGAACTTATTATCGGTTGGAAAAATAACGGACAACGGATATCGTGTGATTTTTGAAAAAACTTTAGCAAAATTTGTAAACAAGTCCAATCAAGTTGTGATTACTGCGAATCGTATAAATGATTTATATTATGTGCAAGCAAACGACTGTGAATGCAAACTTAGTGTAGATTCGCGAAATGCAGAAAGTCTGATAAGTGACTCGATTCAAATGTGGCATCGACGCCTAGGACATTTAAACATTAATGATTTGTTACAAGCAGTAAAAATAATACAATAGTAGGACTTAGTGTTACGGGTTCAAAAGAAAACTTTAGTTGTGACATCTGTCATCAAGGAAAAATGACACGTCTTCCATTTCCCAAACGATCGCATAGAAATAGTCAAGAGATGGAAATACTACACTCTGACATTTGCGGCCCTATGCGGACAGAATCACACGGACATAAAAGATATTTCGTCACATTCATAGACGATCAGTCCAGATGGTGTGAAGTACGATTTATAAGACAGAAAAATGAAGCATTTTCTGAATTTAAAAAAGTTAAAATATTGTTGGAAAACCAGAAGGGAACTTCACTTAAATGTCTGCAATCGGATAACGGAAAGGAATATGTAAATCGAGAATTCAACGAATTTCTAGATGAATACGGAATACGACGAAGATTAACAGTTGCAGGAAATCCGGAGCAAAACGGAATTGCAGAAAGAAAAAACCGGACACTAGTAGAAGCAGCAAGATGTTTATTAATACAGTCCAATTTATCACCATCATTTTGGGCTGAAGCTGTTGCAACTGCCAATTACATTAGGAATCGCTGCCCATCCAAGGCGCTTAATGGAAAAACACCCTATGAGATATGGTACGGAAAGAAACCGAACGTACGCCATTTCAGAGATTTCGGATCAAAGGTATTCATCCTCAATAAATCTTCGAATAGAGGAAAATTTGATCCTAGATCAAAAAGGGGAATATTCGTCGGATATTCAGAACAATCAAAAGGTTACAGAGTATGGGTTCCTGAAGAAAAATCCATTATAGTAACAAGAGATGTCAAATTCATAGAAGACACAGGTATACCAAGGATCAAGTATGAAGACTTTACTTCAAAAAATGAAGAAATATTTACGTCGTATGACCAAGATTCAAGCCAAAAATACCAAGAAATAGAAATGACACCAATTTCAATAATTTCGAATGATTTTGAAGATAAACAAATACAAGAAAAACATGTAATAAAAAAAAGGGAAAAAGAAGTAATAGAGAAGGCCGAAGAAAATAAAGAAGAAAGTAAAAAATGTCTAAATATTACTGAAACTCCCAGACGAACTTCAAACAGATTGAAAAATCAAATAAAGAAAGATTATACAGCAAAAGTAGAAATCATGAAATATGAACACGCATTCATCGCAGAAATACCAATCAAACAAGCAGTGAATAGTCCTGAAGCTTCGGAATGGTATGACGCCATAGCTACGGAACTGAAATGCATAATTGCTAAAGATACTTGGAGATTGGTAAATCGTCCTGAAAGTCAACAAGTAATCGGCAGTAGAATGATTCTCCGGAACAAATATAGGCCAGACGGAACAATAGAAAGAAGAAAAGCGAGAATAGTTGCAAAAGGATACGCACAAAGGTATGGAATCGATTTTACTGAAACTTTTGCACCCGTAGCTCGATTGAGTTCAATACGTTTGGCAGCCGCCCTTGCATCACAGCATAAAATGGTGATCCGTCAATTTGACATTACCACAGCTTATCTAAATGGAGTTGTAAATGAAAAGATCTTCATGGAAACTCCGGAAATGATGGAAGAAACGCTGGAATACATAATCCGAAAAGAAAAGAAAGACACAATCATCATGAAGAAAGCAAAACAAATGCTGGAAGATTTACGTCAAGGAGACAAGGTCTGTTTGTTAAATAAAGCACTTTATGGACTTCGACAAGCTGGACGTCAGTGGTATGAAAAATTAAACAAAGAGTTAATAAGTCTTGGAGCGAAATCATCAAGGGCTGACCCCTGCTGTTATTATATTAATCGAGGGGAAAATATTACGATAATAATTGTCTATGTGGACGATATTTTGATAATTGCCAAAGATTCAACGAAAATAGAAGAACTAAAAAATGAACTTATGAGAAGATTTGAAGTTAAGGATCTTGGTGAAGTGAAGTGCTGCCTAGGAATTGAATTTATACGTCAAAAGGATGGTTTCCTGATACATCAGGCAGGATACATAAGAGACATTCTCAAACGTTTTGGTATGTCCGATTGTAAACCAATATCAACTCCGATAGATACAAACTGTAAAATATCGAAGAAAGAAGAATCAGATCCCGAGAATTCTGGAAAAACTCCATATCGAGAATTGATTGGTTCGCTTATGTACCTAGCCATGGGAACTCGACCAGACATTACACACGCTGTTAGCTGGATGAGCCAATTTAACGAATGCCATGAGAAAAAACACTGGATAGCCGCAAAACGAATTCTGCGGTATCTAAAAGGAACAATGGAATTAGGAATTTCATACAAGGCAACATGTGATAATCCACTTATCGGATACGTAGATGCAGATTGGGGAAACTGTACCTATGATAGAAGATCGTATACTGGATATAGTTTTATGTTAGCAGGCGGAGCCGTAACATGCGAATCTAGAAAGCAGAAAACAGTGGCATTGTCATCAACGGAGGCGGAATACATGGGACTTGCTGAAGCAGTAAAAGAGGCCGTCTACATAAACAAATTTTTGGAAGAATTAGGATTTGGACATTTGACAAAAACTGTAATTTTCTGCGACAATGCCGGAGCATTGAAATTAGCGGAAAATCCCATACATCACTCCCGCACAAAACATATTGATATAAAGTACCACTTAGTACGAGAGAAACTGAAGAACGAAAATCTGAAGCTACTACACACGCCAACAGAAGAAATGGGAGCTGATATTTTAACGAAAGGAGTTACACGGGCCAAACATCTTAAATGCTTGGAAATTTTAGGAATGACAATCAACACAACGAGGGGGAGTGTTGAAGATACGTCATGTTGTATTGAACGTCAGAATGACAGATGACACATGTGACATATGACATATGTGACATATGACACATGTGACATAACATAATATATATTCTGTGTATATCAATACACCCAAGAAAATGTGTTATAAATTAACGTTGCCATGTAACGATGGCATATTGAATAATATTGTTAATAAGTAATGACAGCCATTTTGTATTTCGGTATAATAAAACCTAAGTTATCATAGTCCTGTGTTATTTCAATCCATCCACAGTACCAGCTCTATCCACAGTACTCGCTCTAACAGTTCATACAGTATGCCATGCCAGATTTTTTGCGACCCGGTTTTTACAAAAATATTTAAAATAGTAAATTATTCCTATATAACGCACAATATTTTATATTTTCAATACATTACGTTTTATCTTTTGTCAGATCTAAGTATGTATTTTGTACAAATTCCATACAGAAGGCTTCTATATTTTCAGTAAATTTATAAAATAAACATTATGTCATGTACTTGATACTGACATCTTTCAATCAGAATTTTCTTATTCGTAGTACCTGTTTCCATGGTTATAGCATGGCTGGCTGCTGCAAAATCGCACATTTTGGCACCCTAAAAAGACTATGGGGTATGCTTACATCTTAAAGTAGCGCTACTTCCGAAAAATCGCTACTTCAACTGTCAAATGTCAACTTTAACATTAAAATTAGAGATATAAAAATAAATTAAATTGTAAAAAGCATTTATTTCAAATGTCATAGGTTTCATTTACAAAAATATAAAACCTATTCTTATCTATTCATAAAATAAAATAAATAAAAAATCGAAATAGTGCTACTTCCGAAGTAACGTTACTTCAAGAGGTGAGAATTCGGGTCTATATCTCTTTATTTGATCCATACCCTGTTGTGCATCCTATAGCACATTTTCTATTTAGACGCCAACTTATTTTAACCGCAACCGGTACACTGCGGCACACCAACTGCCAATCGTCTGTCAAATGGTAACGGGTCGCTTTAGCGTCTTTTGTACCAGCTAGTTATGTCAACGCATCTCGTGCTCTCAACTATAGATACTACACCGTGGTAGGAACTGATGAAAACATATAATGAAATAAACAAATGCTGCGCATTTTATGCGGGCAAACAGGACAAAATGTCCCAATTACAGGATAAATATAAACATAATACAGGGTGCCCATTTTATATGTTCCCGCCTGATATTTTAAGAATAAGCAAAACCAAATACATTTCATAAGCCACTTGGTGAATATTAGTACTTTAAATCGAATAATCACAGTAGGTATAAGAGCAAAACAAAATTTTAAAAACCAAGTCACTTATGAAATGTATCATGGATTGCCTAATCATGAATTTTCAGGCGGGAACTTTTAAAATGCGCACCCTGTATTAGTAACATATGTATGAGTACACAATACGAAATTTAAAGATAAAAATAAATCAAACATAACTAAAAGATGTGATATTTTAATTCTAGAGTAAACAGTTAGTTACAAACTGCAGAAAAGTAAGTACTTACATTACATTAGATCTGAACTTTTACAACGAATTTGAAAATATATCAATAAAGTTTGGATTGTTATTAAGGGGGTAGAATGCAAAAATCATAGGTATTAAAGATGACTTTTCTGGCTCATGCTGTATGATTATGTAATTTAAAAGATTTTTTATTAGTACGATA
This sequence comes from Harpalus rubripes, assembly GCA_963082715.1. Lineage (NCBI taxonomy): Eukaryota > Metazoa > Arthropoda > Insecta > Coleoptera > Carabidae > Harpalus > Harpalus rubripes. Next base: position 32,149,085 of record OY720459.1, on the reverse strand, counting down.
CAATAATTGGGAATAAAAGAATTTTAATATGGATAATTTTAACGTAATATAAGAAAATAAAATACAGATTAAATTCTGTACCGTTTTGAGATAGATATCGAATTATGTATAATCTGAAATAATTTTAAACGTAATGTAAGAAAATGAATTACAAAAAAGAATAGATTAAAAACATACTATCTAAAATTATTGAATTGTCTTGTTCCAGACTTTATGATTTTCCTGTAGGATTTAATTTTTATTCTTGCCTCTAAATACGTATTAGTTATTGTACATGTGTTCTTTGTCGATTGTTATGTTTATTATGTCTTTCTCAGCCTGACATTGTTAAATTTACTTGCAAAATAAAATATATAAATTAACAATAAACATGGCTTAAAATCATTACATATACCTATATATATATATATATATATATATATATATATATATATATATATATATATATATATATATATATATATATATATATACAATTGGTTTATAATATTCTACGATGTCTTTTCATGCCATTTCTCCACTGCTCTCTATCTTACCACAGGTGTTCAATTAATCCTCTCTCTCTTAACCCTTCTTGGACTCCCTCTTTTCTTTTTGCCTGTAGGTGTCCACTGTAGTATTTGTTTTGGAAGCCTCTCATTACATATTTGCTGTACATGACCGTACCATCTTAATTGATTTGTTTTTATATCATCCGTTATATAAAGTTGAATGTCCATGATATCTCTTATTCTTTCGTTTCATATCGTTTCTCTTCTTGTCTTTTGTGCTGCCCTCCAATAATCCATTTCCGTAGCCAGAAGCATTCCTCCAGCCTTCTTCTTTAAGGGCCACATTTCGCTGCTGTAGGTAACTCTGCTTTTTATAATGGTGTTATTAATTTTTATCCCAAGTATTTATATTCTGTAGTGTTTAATCTTTTGTGCTGTGTTTATCATCAAATCTCGTTCGGTTGCATTTAAGCAAATATGTTTTGTTTGATGCATGTTTACTTCTAGACCCTAGCTACGGTATTCTATAATTTTTCGTGTCGTGTATTCACTATCGTAGTAGTCTTGTACAATAAGTATTTGATCATCTGTAAGCATAAGGTGTAAATTGTTTGATCTTCCAAAGATATATCCATATTTTTGCATTTTTCCTTCCACGATTACAGTGCTTATTTACATATACATACCGTGTTTAATTCTTACATTCTTTTCTTTAATTTAACATATTATTTTAATAATTTTAGCATTGAAAAGGACAACCGATACGACATGCATAATTTTTTGGTCATTAACAAATCAAATGTAACAGATGGCAATGTTTTTTTTTAATTTCATCATCCTTTTCGTCGTGTTCCCATAGACATTTTCTAAAATTCTATTTACAAAATAAAATATATAAATGAATAATAAACATGACTTAAAATCATTACCTATACCTACCTCTTTTCTTCAATTTTACATATTATTTAAGCATTTTTATTGCTTTAAAAAGCATGAAAACTGGTAATTTGTCATCATTGACATTAACATGCCAAATGATATGACAGCGTTAATCTTCTTAAATTTTTCAAGGAAAACTGTGATCGTTACTGTGACCTACTGTTTCTTTCCCAATTTTCAACCTTTAATAATTTTTTTACACAAAAACTATGCTACCTACTGGAATTTAACCCATTAGAAGGGCATTGAAGCCAATAATTTACTAAAACTTGGTATAAATTTCACGAAAATCGGTCGCACCGTTCAAGCTGTAGCCTTGTCTAAAGTTTCGGCGATCGTCTTGATTAATTCAAACAACTATATATGACTCTAACCTTTTAGTATTAAGGACTAGCGTAACCTCGGCTTCGCCGAGTTTTCCCTAGGGCTCCGCCGATAGTGGTTTATAATGCCCACGCAACATGCCCACTCAAACTGCCCACGCAACATGCCCACCCAAATTGCCCACGCAACATGCCCACCCAAACTGCCCATGCAATATGCCCACCCAAACTGCCCACGCAACATGCCCACCCAAACTGCCCACGCAACATGCCCACCCAAACTGCCCACGCAACATGCCCATCCAAACTACCCACGCAACATGCCCACCCAAACTACCCACGCAACATGCCCACGAAAACTGCCCACGCAACATGCTCACCCAAACTGCCCACGCAACATGCCCACCCAAACTGCCCACGCAACATGCCCACGCAACATGCCCACCCAAACTACCCACGCAACATGCCCACGCAACGTACCCACCCAAACTACCCACGCAACATGCCCACCCAAACTACCCACGCAACATGCCCACCCAAACTACCCACGCAACATGCCCACGCAAACTACCCACGCAACATGCCCACCCAAACTACCCACGCAACATGCCCACCCAAACTACCCACGCAACATGCCCACCCAAACTACCCACGCAATCTGCCCTAAAGAGCCCCACACACTCCTTTATTTGTGTACGGTTTAGGTTTAGATCGTACTGGTAAAGCTGTGCGAATAAAACACGCTGGACTGCCAACCCAAATACTACCAGTTTCTTTTTGTCAGTTTTGTAAAATCTATTTACAAAATAAAATATAAATAAACCTATCTTAAATTAATACACTGACCGGCACAGAAAATAATCCTTGACATTCTCTCTGTACACTGTACACTTTGTCCTCCCAGTCTTTCTTGTCGTTGATGCTTTTCCTACATTTCTCGTCCATTTCGTCGTTTAATAACCTCGAACATTTTCAACAATCTATTTACAAAATAAATTATAAAATAAGAATAAACATATCTTACATTCATAGCGTAATTTACGTCGTTTAATTCTCACATTCTTTTCTTCAATTTTAAACTGACTATTTTCTGTAGTTAAATTTGTCATTAACATTTCAAATGTGACAGAAGACCGTAATTATCTTTTTAATTTTATACATGTATTTTTCGTTCGATTGTGAAACTCTTCTAGTCTTTATCAACGTTTTCGTAGTTTTTAGTAACTTCTGACATTTCGTAAAATCTATTTACAAAATAAAATCTAAATTAACAATAAATATTGCTTAAATTCATTACGTATACCTACCTCGTTTAATTCTTATTCTTTTCTTCAAATTTACACAATATATTTATTTATATTTAGCATTGAAATGGTCGACAACCCATACGACATTCATAATTTGTCATTATTGACATTGACATCATGCCAAATATTACACATGACAGCATTTTTATCTTCTAAATTTTTACATGTATTCTACGATCCACTGTTTAATTTTACGTTTAATAATTTTTTACCAGAAAACTATGCATCCTACAGAAATTCGTCCCATTAGAAGGGCCCTGAAGCCAATCATTTCCTACAATTTGACATAAATTTCATGAAAATCGGTCGCACCGTTTAAGCTGTAGCCTTGTCTAAAGTTGGGCGATCGTCGTGATTAAAGAATAGAACTATAGATAGTGAATCTAATCGTTTAGTATTGTAGATTGCAATAATAACTTTTCTTGGAAAGAGTAATGATAAAATAAGAAATACCTATATAATATTATTCCCTAATTACATAATATTTTGTATTTACCGTCGGAAACTTTTATTATGAGCATATATTTATAGACTGTAGAGTAAATGTTACATTTTCACAATTATTAAAAAAATTAATAATAGGTGTACCGTGTACATTAATATAAATAATTTTCGTATGATGTTAAATGTATTATCGTTTTCTTATAATATTTGGTTTGCAGTGAATGTCTTGTTTCAGTTCAGCGTAATTCACTATTCTTCGATATTGTAAAAAGCATGTGTTATAAGAAAGTTTTTAATATTTTTTAATGGTTTTTGACTCATATTGTTTTACTTTTTCGGGTATAGTTTATTATATGTATAGATCTAAATTCAATGTACATATTTCATGGGCTTTTGAAGCCTGTTAGCAGGTTTGCTTGCGCAATGAGTTTGCAGCTCTAGTGTCACAAATCTCCATTTCAAATGAAATTTAATTTGGATTCATGTATTTCAAGAAATGAGTTTAAAAAATGTATAGATGGTAGAGTCAAAATACCCAAATCTTTAAAATGATCTCTATATAATAGGCGACGCCTACCTTGTAACTTGTAATACCAAGTTGAAAAATATGTTTTGTCCTTTTACTTTATAATACATAATAATAAATATTAATTTTAGAAACATAGCATAAATAGTTATAAGCTTCAAGAGAAAATATATTGAAAAAGAAAAACCAAAAGTCCGTAATTAGAATCGAAAAGCATACAATCACATAACACATCTGCACCTAATGCCGCTTGCCTGCCCGCTCCTAGCCGTTGCTCACATCGAGATCGTTGGAGATAACAAGAATGTATGTTATTCCCTCTCTGTCTGTCACAGCGGCAGACCATTTAAGGGTAACTTTGCGCTGTGGGATTCAAGTTGCACTTGAACAAAAATGGATGTTGTATAAATATCGGATCAAAAATATTGGTATTTTAAAACATCGATATTTTCAAACAATATGAACTGATTTCCTACTTTTCACTCTTGAAAATAAAATAAAGTAAGCTTTCATATTTTGTAAAAGAGGAATCTTTAGACCAAATAAAAAATAAAGTTATTATTATTATTATTATTATTATTATTATTATTATTATTATTATTATTATTATTATTATGCTTTCATATTTTACAGTTAATAAAAAAAATCTGATGTGGCCAGCACATTACCTTCCGTCAGTTCTATGTATTTTGTACAAATTTCATACGGAAAGTTCCTTGCTAAATTAAATATTCTATTTCTTGTACATTACCTTCCGGCAGTTGCATGTTTTTTTATGCAAATTTCATACAGAAAATTATTATTTTGTGACGTTTTCTATATACAGTGTAATGTATCTGCAGAAATAAAAGATTTATTATTATTATTATTTCTTGTACATTACCTTAAAGCAGTTGTATGTATTTTATACAAATTCCATACAGAAAGCAAAAGATCCCATATTTCCAGTAAAATTATAAGACAAACACACTATGTCAATTTCACTTGACACTGACATCTTTCAATCAGAATTTTCTTCATATAGTAACTGTTTCCATAGCTATGGCTACTTTATGAAATTTAATTTCTTTATAATTTTTTAACTCTATATTCATTTAATATTAAGTATAAAATGCAGTGAAATCGTATAGAGAATAAAATATTCTTTAATATTTATAATAACATCAAATGTGAAAAAATTATATTTAACATAGTTTTTTCAAGAAAAACTGTTAAAATCTTCAAATGATGGTACTTCCGGTTGACCAATTGTAACCAAAATCTAATCAGCTCTTCATATGAATGTAACGAAGAAGTATACGAAAAAATTATAATGTTTGTAACTGTAGTATTAGAGTTATCGCAGACGAAAATTTTGTCACACACACACACACACACACACACACACACACACACACACACACACACACACACACACACACATACATACATACATACATCCACACACACACATACAGACATCATCGTAAAAATAGTAAATTCGTATTCTAGGGACCCCAAAACGTGCTTATTGATTAAAAACTCATCATCGAATTTATTGACCAAAGACAATACCTTCCTTACCTAAAGGTGACGGAAGGTAAAAACAACAATGTCGGTGCCTATAATAAATCTATAAACTTATTTTATTAAAAATTAAATGTAATCACTAACCACTGAATTTAAAACACATCAAATAAATATTTTGATAACCGTTTCCCTTTTATTTTATTTCTTTGCATACTCAGTTATGGTGGCAGTATTTTCTCCAAACTAGGATATACATCATATAAACTGTGACGAAACATATGTAAGAAAAGGAAGGACACAGGAGAGTAGCGTGTCTATGATTAACAATTCTTGACATATTAGGAATGTATTTTTGAAAACATCGAGAGCAAATATCGAAAACAAATATCTACGTCGATCGATATTATCGAAAAAGATAAAATATCGAAAGCTAAACATCGATTTTTCTCAAACATCGATGTATCGTGCGCATCCCTAGTTGCACTATCCTGATCGTATGGTTTAGTTCGTGTTGTATTCTTGCAATTATTGATACATTTATTATGAAATAAATAATTCTATTGCATACATAAACTCTTCTACCGTTATATTTAGGGTTTGTCTATTATCGAGTACAATATTGGTTTTTGATTCCTGCTTCTTACACATATTTTTGCTTATGTCGTTGATTCGTTTTGTTTTATCTTAGTATTCTGTACGCTCTCGTACTAGTCTTTTCTTGGTTTTTGTTGATTGTTATTAATTGATTAAAGAATTTTTGAAAAATGTAAAAATGGTTTTATATTGCTGTGTGCCAATGTGCAAAAGCATGGCCAAATTTGCTAACACTAGCGTCTTATTACTCTCATTATTATAATAAAAAAAAACTAACTAAACATTGGTTTATAATAGTATTGTAATTAGTCAATATAATATTTTGGAGATGGGATATGTGACGCTATCATGGTAGGATCGAGGAAGAAGACAGATAGACTGGGATGGAAAAAGATAGTTATAGACCAGCGTCGTGATTATGTTGTGGCATGTGGCAAGACGACAGGTGGCTATAACTATCAATTTTCCTCTCACTCTACATATCCTTTCCCCAAATTTTTAATAATAATTGTTTTCTCATAAACTACAAATAATTAATCAATTGAAAAAAAATACGGGTATTTATTTTTTATCTAGTATTATAATATTGTGTATGTTAAAATCAATTTTAGAAAAGTAGCATATAAAATGTCTATTTTATTTATACAAGCTACAAAAGAAAATGTACTTTCGCCTGTGCGGCACAGCTGTACAGTCGCACCCCTTGACCCCTGCCCATAGGTCCAAACACGTGCTCTGCATATAGGACTGGGAGCAGGTAGCCTATTGTTCCTCCCTGGCTCCCCTGCTCTAGCCTTAGCCTTTCGCCGTACTCGTCCGTAGCTTTGCCTTAGAAATCCAATGCTGAGTATGATGAGACAGATGATTAGCACTTTCATTATTATTGCTATTATCATTAGAGAAATAATTACTTAATATCCAATATTAATTGAAACATAACGGGTGTCTACTTTTTCCTCGAACAGGAAATTTAATGTTAAAATTTGTGCATGGATGAGTATCCAGCTTGTTGTTAAATTATTTCGTATGTACAAGTTAGAATCAAAAGAAAATATGCGAATTAAGGCAATTACTAGAGTACCATGACAAATAAGACAATATTTTTTTTTTCTTAAAGCGTATTACTATATTCATATGCTACTGTACACACACTATAGAAGATATTCATTGTCATACTAGTACAAAAATGTTGTTATTATTGTACTAGTAAAAAAATGTTAGCGTGCGTGCTACGGCACAGCAACACAGATCATATTGAAAATTGTTATTTGCCAATTGTATCGTTTATGGTTTGTAGTGTACTGTACACAGCCAGCTTTGGCTGAAACTGCAAATTCTACAATTAAAAAAATTTCAGAAAAATGTCAAAACTTATTTGAAACACTTGAAGAAAAATTAGTATATGTCATTCGGAGTAAAACGCCCTTTTGTATTTTATCCAGCTTGCCTGACCTTGGCACTTGGCTAGCGCCTCGGCAGCAATAACTGAATTCAACACATAAAAACCGCTTTCTTCTCCTAATAATATACAAATGTTTGTTGTTTCTGATATATCTAACATTTTTTAAATTTTATTATTATTAGAATAATAGGAAGATTTAATATAGAAGTAAAAAATTAATCACAAATTCTAATAATAACAATATCAAATGAAATATATGTCAGAAACATAAAACATATATTATTGTCTTATTTTTCAAGGCACTTTGATAATTACCTTAATTCGTGCATTTTCTTTTGCTTGTAACTCGTACATACGAAACAATTTAACTACAAATTTGATACTCATCGATGCACATTTTCATTCTGAACATTTTTCTTCATTACACATTTTTTATAAAATTGATAGATAAAGCGATATCGCCAAATTAAAATTTTAAAAGAGTACACTTCGTATATACTTGCTGTACGCATTTTTCCCTTAATTTTTTTGTTATTGCTTATTTTGTCGCCTACCCTGTTCTCCGACCCACAAGTCGTCATTATTGCTATATTTACAAAACAACTTTATTATTTAAATTTGCATTTTATCCACGAATAGACAGAACACAAAATTCGTAATCAAAATAAATAAATAAATATATCATCACGGCATATTACCCATTGCTGGGTGTGCCAATCTGCTTTGTACGCAGATACCAGTAATAATGATGACATATTTGTACCGTGAGGGCGTTTACCAGGCGTCACCTCACGGGCACTCATTGCTGGCGTGGAGACTGCACCACAGGGGTCATTTTTGTGCCATTTAAAATTGGAAATATTTGGCGTCGGTCGGGATCGAACCCGGTTCCCCAGATTTGCGACCTGACACTCAGGCACGCGGCCACGAGACCCCATAAAAAAAATTAAAAAAAATTATTTTATTTTTATTATTTTTACCATAAAATTCGTAATCGAATAATTTATTTTCCAAAACGATATTTTTACTTTCCTAACGTCCGATTTTTTTTGCAACATACAAGCGCTTGGCGCTCCCGGTCCTACAGAATACCAGATATTGTCATTCGCCTCTCGCTGTAACGTCACGAAGTAGGAAGTAAGCATAAACAAGCATATACCTACAATAATTAATAAAAATTTATGTTTTAATGAAAATGATTATTGGGAACTATAATTTTTTTGTATATTGTAGGAACAATATCAATTTCTTCGTTTTCCGGGAATGGACTGTGTCATATTTTGAGTCAGAGCTCAACGTTTCGCCCGCAGTCATATGGGGCATCTTCAGGAGCAGGGGGGATAGTACTGTCTTAAACACGGTTACCCGACGTGTCAACCACGCTAGAGGCCGAGTTTAAGCAACAAGGAGGGAGACTCAGTTTACAAGGTTACCCGACGTGTAAACCACGCTAGAGGCCAAATAAACCAAGTGACGAAAAGAAGGCCGAGAAGACAGTTATATACTAATCTAAAGATACGGTAGATGAGCAGAGCTAATGAGGACCAATGGGAGTCGAGTTCGTAATGGTAGATTGGGCGTGAGGTGTTCCGAGAATCACCGGTTTCCACATGTGGCTCAAGAAATAGCCATCATCCCGATTGATGTTATTCGGATGTTTCCATATTTCTACAGTTTCCCTGTATTTACGTCTGTAAAACTCAGGGACAGGAGCTAAAATGCGGGAATTTTCAAATAAGATGTTATGTCCTGTGTTGTGTTGGTGTTCTGCGACCGCAGATGGTAATACCATACCATTACGCAGACAGCGTTTGTATTCTGACAATCTAGTGTGAACACTCCTTCCTGTTTCACCTATGAATACTGTGCCGCAAAAACAAGGAATACTATAAACACCGGGTGACGACAAGGGTTCGCGTTTATTTTTAGTTTGGGGGAGTATTTCTGAGATCTTTTGTGGAGGTTTAAAAAAGACCTTAATATTGTTTTTATTGAGAATTCTACCTATTTTATCCGAGAAACCTTTAATGTAAGGGATAGATGCAAATGTTTCGAACGAGGTATCCGCGGGTTTTTTGGGTAAATGGTTTAATTGTCTATGAATTACATTATTGATTAATTTTACGTTATAGTTGTTCTGGATTAAACTATGTCTGATGTGATCAAGCTCCTGCTGTAGGAAATCAGGTTCAGAGATTTTGATGGCTGGTGTACGAGAGCGTTGACTACTGAGAGTTTCTGCGAGGGATGGTGGTGAGAATTAAAATTGAGATACCTATCAGTGTGGGTGGGTTTTGTATAAATAGCGTGCCCTAATTATCCGTTGGGTTTACGATTAACCAGAACATCAAGGAAGGGGAGAGTTCTGTTATTTTCTACTTCCATGGTGAATTGAATATCCGGGTGTATGCTGTTTAAGTGTTCGTGGAACAAAGTGAGTTTTTCCGGACCATGTGGCCAAATGACAAACGTGTCATCTACATAGCGAAACCATACCTTAGGTTTGAATGTAGATGATTCTAGTGCCTTTGTTTCAAAGTGTTCCATAAATATACTGGCAGAACACAAACGCTGTCTGCGTAATGGTATGGTATTAACATCTGCGGTCGCAGAACACCAACACAACACAGGACATAACATCTTATTTGAAAATTCCCGCATTTTAGCTCCTGTCCCTGAGTTTTACAGACGTAAATACAGGGAAACTTTAGAAATATGGAACATACGAATAACATCAATCGGGATGATGGCTATTTCTTGAGCCACATGTGGAAACTGGTGATTCTCGGAACACGTCACGCCCAATCTACCATTACGAACTCGATTCCCATTGGTCCTCATTAGCTCTGCTCATCTACCGTATCTTTAGATTAGTATATAACTGTCTTCTCGGCCTTCTTTTCGTCACTTGGTTTATTTGGCCTCTAGCGTGGTTTACACGTCGGGTAACCTTGTAAACTGAGTCTCCCTCCCTGTTGCTTAAACTCGGCCTCTAGCGTGGTTGACACGTCGGGTAACCGTGTTTAAGACAGTACTATCCCCCTTGCTCCTGAAGATGCCCCATATGACTGCGGGCGAAACGTTGAGCTCTGACTCAAAATATGACACAGTCCATTCCCGGAAAACGAATATTTCTTATTTATATATTTAATATAATATATATTTAATATATAAAGCTAAAGTAAACGTATGTACTTGTTATTCACTTCAATTTTTTAATTTTCCACGGAGTCACCGATTGCATTATAGTTTATCTATCCACCGCTAGGTCTACTCATAGCGCCACTGACTAATACTTGACGAAAATACTTACCGAATTTGATTTAATTACAAATATCTTCTGTATTAAACGATCAATATTTAAAATACTTACCTGAAATATGTAGAAATGTGTACAGTACGTGACAGGTTTTTTTAGAAATAGCACTTCACACACTAAAGAAAAAAAATAAAATTAAACATTTTATGTTTTTTAAGTATGTTCTCGAAGTTTAATTTTCGATTTTTTTTTATATGTTATGTATAACAATATTCTTCAAAACATATTAAAGTATGAACAAAATTGTAGATTTAGTATAGAAGAAAAGCATTAAAATATGTGAAAAAAGTAGGTTTTTTGGATTTTTAAAATTGTTCCCGAAGGTCGTTTTTCTTAATTTTCACATATTTTATTCCTTATCCTGTTATAAATGTTTAGTGTAAATTTAATCAAAAAAGTACGTTTTGAACTGGAGATATATTAAAAATAATATTTAAAATATTATTTTGGGTTAATAAATAAATACAAATATTATTTAAACTATTTTATTTCCATGGCAAATTGTTCCTTCTTCATATTACATTACACAATTTTAAATAAAAAATTAAAAACCATTTTACTAAGTTTGAATTTCGCGCGCTGGGGTATCATCTCACCTTAAAAGCAACAATAATTATATACGACAACGTCGATATTAGTAATTTAAAAGTCAAAAATTCTCATTAAAGCACAAATAGAAAAGTTCATCTTAGAAGCACCAGATGATAGATATTTATTGATGAAGGTGAATAAATAATTATATTTAAACTTTGAATTGAAAAAATTACAGGTAGTAGCAATTTTTGAAATTGCTGGAGCATGTCGTCGGGAAAACCTAACAATCGATGACATACAAAATATAGAAAACAGACTGTTGGTGAACATACGAGAATCTGACTAAAATTGACTGTATGTTTACAGTTTTAGATAATAAAGAAGTCACCGATTTTTTTAGAAATATACAAAAAGTATGCTGCTTTACGCCAACCCAAAATTCAGCACAGACGCTTCTTCGTTTTTTATAAAAATGGCAATGTTCAATACAAGTAGTCGGCAAAAATACTTTTGCTAAAATATCTATGGAAACTGCAACATATCTGGAGTTACCGGATGCAAAATTATATACCGGCCGTTGTTTTCGACGTTCCTCAGGATCTTTGTTAGCTAATGCCTGAGTAGAGATAGCAAGTGTGAAACGTCAAGGTGGTTGGAACAGTAGTTGCTGAAAATTACATCGAAAATTCAGTGAAAAATATATTAAAAATTTATAACCAAATTTTGGTTGGTGATAGAGAGGCCTCCCTTCAACTTCTAACCAAATTCAGAATAACACAAAACAAATACAAGTTGTTCAAGAACCTGATAAACGTCCGAGAATTAATATTAATAATTGTTTAAATTGTAACAATAACATTATTTAATCAAAATAAAAATTAGAGCTAGTATGATTTATTAAATAGCCCTAGGCCAAAACGTCATACTTTACACCCGCAAATTGGATTATAAAGGTGTATTTTTTGGTCCTCTCGTGTAAAAATTACATTTTTAACCCTAAAAACAAACTAGGCAGTCCAGAACACGTGACCATTTCATGTCCAACATGGCGGTTTGATGGCACACAGAGCTTGTTTTACTATAGAGCTGTATATACGTGTGTTGTGTTTGCTGTTATTAGGACTTATTTTCGATAGTATTTTGATTAATTTACATAGTGCTCCTGGTTATTTACTTTTTGGTAAGTTGTTGATTTTTTGAACTATTTAATCAAAGTAATTTACGAATATTTTTGTTTTAAGATATTTACATTCCCTCGCTGTGGGCAATTAATTTATCAAGAGATTTTCTACTCTGTACGTACTAGGCTATTGGAAATGTAATTTCAATAATATTTGTATCATTTAATTTTTTATATAGAAAGAAATGGAGAGTAAAATTCCATATTTGCTCATGCTGGAGAAGGAATATGAAGATGTTGGACGTCGGTATATGGACAAAATAAAAATAATCAATTTCATTAATCCATTTACCATTCCTGATGTAAATTTGGATTATGGAATTGATGCCTTACCTCCAGTTTCAAGTATGGACATTGTATCTTATTTATGTTAACGCACAGTAGTTACACTGCGCAGCAAATGAAGGCATACAAATCATTGGAAGCCTATAAGTATTTTGAAGGTGGCTTCGTAAAAATGGGCTGCATTAAATTATATGATTTTTACGTTCTTGTTGGAAAGGTAAAGTATAAATGCGTACGTGTTTATAAGGCTGGATTGCAGTTTATCCAGAATAGTAGAAATTCCAATTTTTTGTTGTAATGTCTTATTTTAGCTAAAATATAATAAAGAAACATAAAATTGGACCGCGGAAACAGATATTTATATATTTTTTTTTGAAAAAATATTTTTTTTATAAAATCCTTATAAAAACAAAATCTAACGCACAGTAATGTTTGAAGAATTTTTTTTAAAAATCCTGACATAAACAATATCCAACGCACGCCAGGCACACATTCGACATCGCTCGGCCCAGCGGCGCACTATCTTCATGTTAGTTTACAATAATTCGAAAGATGAACGCAAAATTACAAATAAAAAATGTTATAAAACGTAGGATAAGAACGAAAATAAGACATAATTTTGCAAATATACATTAATTGAAACAGTATTATTCGTATGAAAGCGTAAGTAACTACTTAAACTTGGAAATACATGTAGTTAATCAAACCTAATTTTTTTCAGAAAAAATGCCAAAATCTCTGTAAATAAAGCTTTCCGCATCCAATTTTTAGCGGTGTTTAGTGTTTTTAATGGTTTACCAAGTATATATAACCATTAATATAAAATTCTTGAATTCTGGATAAACTGCAATTTAGCCGTAAATAAGAATTATTTGAACATTTGATTGCTTATAGGTGCAACATTCACAAAGGGCAAATGAGAAACCTCTGAATGTTTGGGTTATAACTCAGGCAGAAGGTAGTGTTTGTACAGCTCATTGTACATGTATGGCTGGCAATAGCGAATCCTGTAGTCATGTCGCTGCAGTCCTTTTTGCGGCAGAATTTGCACATCAAATTAAAGAAGAGACTACATGTACCGATGTTATAGCTACTTGGCCAGTTCCTACTCTTACTAAAGTTCCAATTGTGCCTGTTTCTAATATGAACTGTGGCTTAAGAACAAACAAAACAGAAATAAGTTGTTCCTCTTTAGGTAATGACGAAATTGTGTCCCTGTTATCAGATTTGGAAGAAGCCGGGTGTAGTTCTGCTTTGAGCAGGATTATCGAACCATTTGCCAGCCGATTGAATTTGGAAACTATAATGTTGCGCAATGTTTTTGATATGTATAAAGTGGAATTTGAATCAAAATGTTACGAGGAATTACTTCAAATTGGTGGAACACTACAATTTAATTTTTTTGCAGAAGACGCTGTCAATATTGAAGCAAACACACGGAACCAAAGTTTATCTCCAGAATGGTATGTTAACAATTCATTCATATGAAATGCGGAAATAAATTTACATGAAATGTAATTAATTGCAGGTACCATCAAAGATCTGGCCGTATAACAAAATTCAAGATGTGCTGCAACTATAATAAACAGCAACCATTCCTTAGTCTCATTAAGACAATATGCTATCCAGCAAAAATGAAATTTTCTACGAAGGCAACTTCTTGGGGCATCACCCATGAAATTGATGCTGTAAAAGCGTACAGCAAAAAAACGTATGGGAGTCATATAGGCCAGTCCATAAAAGAAGTGGGATTTCTTATTAGTCCACAGCACTGCCAACTGGGAGCATCTCCTGACAGACTCATTTCTTGTGCGTGCTGCGGAAACGGATGTTTAGAAGTAAAGTGTCCCTATTTTTTGAAGAAAAATGCAACGATGCTGGACTTCGCTTTGAAGAAAAATACCTGCTTGATATTGGAAAACAATAAAATTATTTTAGATAGAAAAGATGCATATTTCTATCAAATTCAATTGCAGATGTTTGTATCTGATACAAAATATTGCGATTTTGTCGTATGATCTCCGTGGGAAACATTTATAGAAAGAATATATAGAGACGATACATTTTTAAAAAACAATTTGGAAAAAGCACAAAATTTTCATTTGAACGTTATTATCCCAGAATTACTGGGCCGATATTTTACAAAAAAAACAGGCACTGGAAATGTTTGCACTTGGTGCACTTGTGACAGGTATGACGATGAAACACCCATGTTAAATAAAATGTTCCAATGACAGTTGTAAATTTCAATGGTTCCATTTTAATTGTATAGGAATAGATGAAATACCTGAAGAAATTTGGACTTGTGATTATTGTAAAGTAGATATAGGGAAATAAAAATAAAACAAATATTAATGAACACACATATTTATTTTTTCCTTATTGTAAAATAAAATAAAGCATAAAATATATACAAAATAAAATATACATATATAAAAATTATATTTTTTGTTATGATTTTGTATGGACATAAATATAACTAAAAATTTAGAGTGTTAATAAGTTATTGCTTTACTATAAAGGCACAATTGGTGGACTTAAGTTAATTAAAGTACAACAAACAGTGACAATCTTATTTAAAATACTTATAGTATTGCAAATGTTGTTTAACATAGTAATGGTCATTGTCTCGCTCATAAATTGAAATTTATTTTTTATGACTCCAATTACTTTCAACATGAATTCTTACTTGAGCAATATGTCGCGTATCTTCTATTTCAAATGGGTGCAACTGATTTTTGCCTTTAGTAAAAGCTGGTATAGTAACTTTGGCTTGTAATATACCAACCATATCTTTTATTAAAAAACCTCTTTCAGTTAAAATAATGTCATGCGGATTTATGTATTTTAAAAAATTTGAATTTAAACTATTTGTTTATCAGAAATTCGACCGCCCCAAGCATTACTGATATAAGAAATTGTACCTTGTGGTGTAATGCATATTAAAAATTTAATTGTATAATGGTGTTTGTAATTTGACCAACACTGCTTTCTAGTTAATAATCTTTGAAGCATGAAGGTATGTTTTTATTTCGATCTTCTCGTTCTGGCCATACTATTAAACTTTTAAATTTGGCATATAAAATGTCTATTGTTTTTCCAAAAGTGGAAGAAGCTGTAGTAATGCTAATGGCAAATCTATACGACAAATGTTTAAAAGATACATTCAATCGTAGTTTCATCATAGATAATAAAAGTTGTTGAAAATTATTTAGAACATTATTTGGGTGGCTGGGTAAATTTGGACTTATTATTTTTAATATTGCATTAAATAAAGGATATGAAAGGCCTGTGTGAAATAATGTTTTTTCATTGTTATTTTTGAATGATTTATCTGTTAGGGACAATTTGTTTAATGTTATGGATAAATCTTGGATTCAAGAAAATCATATCTTGTTGCATTTTCTCTATATATTCATACGTTAATTCCGTTTGCGTATGAATTCCAGTTTCTGCTTCTTCTTGTACAGGTTGAGCCTCTTCAATTTCCTAAATTAAATTTTAATTTATAAGAAAAATACATTTTATAATTAACAGTTGACCAATCGTTTCTAAAATTGTAAACTGGAGAAAAATTACGTCATTTCATACACCTCTTCATATTATGCATCACACAGCAGCATTCAAATACTCATATATTTACATACAGCAGTGTTTCCGTAGTAGGTACATCAACATATATCATTGTGACCATGCATCATGCTCAATCAAACTTTAAACAACTAGAAAACGTTTACTCTCAAGCATTACACATCTTTCACATTATTTTAAATTTGTGTCACCTACCAATCATGTAATGAATGTCCGTGTAAAAACTTAAAACTAATTATAACAAACCATAGGTGTTACTACTGTTTGGGCAAGAAGTTTTTTCCTTTTTTTTACCCGCCCAAATCTTGCGACAGCATCCTCAGATATGGCAACAAGTTGTGATTCGTGGCCCATTTTTAATGTTGGAATCCAATCTGGGTTGTTTTTATCTTCCAGTGCTGTTGGTTTACCTACTTCAAATCATAAATTAAACTAATATTTTTTTTTATAATTATTAATATATTTACATGTTATAAAATGTTTATTGCAAACTCTTTGATATTTCATTTTTGTAGCTGTCAGATCTTCTCTTATTGCAGCCAGCCACTTTTCTCTCCTTTCTTCGTCATTGTGTAATGTAAACTAAAATAAATTTTAAAAGTTACTCAAATTTAAAAGAGTTTTATTTGCCTTGTGCCATTTAAAAAAATATATATTAACCTTGTGATACATCCGTCACATCATTATTCTATTGATATCAGCTTCTTGCAACAAATATTATTTTAAATAAACTTTATTGTATATATATATATATATATATATATATATATATATATATATATATATATATATATATATATATATATATATATATATATATACATATATATATATATATATATATATATATATATATATATATATATATATATATATATATATATATATATACATATATATATATATATATATATATATATATATATATAAATAAATATATATATATATATATATATATATATATATATATATATATATATATATATATATAAAATAAATATATATATATATATATATATATATATATATATATATATATATATATATATATAGATTAGATATTTATATTATTAATTAATGCTAAGAACAATTACATACCATTCCCATGTATTATGTAAATACTTAACTGATATACAAATAACAGATCATAAGTGATTCACATCGACTGATTTATTATTTGATGCTTTAATTCAAAAAACTAATATTAAATTATTTAAAATTTTCGTTAACTTTTATAAATTATTACGTTACATATATCAGTGCTTACTATAAGGCTGCATCCCCATGCATCCGTATTCACGTATCCGTGTTACGTGATTTACGTACGTAAAAATTTAGCCCGTCCCCATGAGAGCAGTAGATACGGTGTCCGTATCCATACTGAATTTATAAATCGATGGTAGTAGTGTTTTGTATTATGGAATCGGAAACATTAATATTAACTGTACTCAGTTGGCTCGTCAATTGAGCACAACAGCTTTATCACAACAACAATAACAACAATCAAGAGTTCCTGAATAACCTTATAGTATAGCGCAAATTTTGACTTCGAAGTATTTTTACTGAATAGAAGTGGATTCTTCAGGGTGCTAGCAATAATTAAAACCACAACAAACATCAAAATACATAAACTGACAAACTAACTCCTATGCGCATGCGTCAAGTCATCCGTATCCGTGAAAAGTTGAAATTAACCAACTTACGTCCGTTGCGTTCTTGAAACGGACCGTTGTATCAATTCACGGTTTTGATTGGTTACAAATGTTCACGTATACGTGAACACGGATGCAGCCTAACTATAAACCTATTTCGATATAATAATTTATTTTTAGTTACAATTTGTAGGACGGAGTGTACTTTTTAAATTTGTAAGCGCGCGAAGTTGATACTCGCCAACTTCATGAGCTAGATTTGTACTTTATGAAACAGTGCTTGGCAGGACATATACAGGACGAGCTATGTACATTATGACGCTGTATACCTAGCCCCCTGGCGATCTATGTACATTAAGAATTTGTATAAGGCAGGAAATGTACACGACGATATTTGTATGTTAGAAAAATGTATAAGGCAAAGTATGTACAGAGCTATATATGTACATTATGAAACAATAGTCGCGTTCTTTTTATAATTTGCATAATCTCACCTTATCTCAAAATGACACGAACAGAGTTGAGATCAAGTAAGATTTTTATGAAGTAAAAAGAACGACAAAAGATAAATTTAAATACTATCGGCCATTTTTTTCAAATAATATTTATTAAAGGAATAAACAAATAATCTTTACAACAATCGAACTAATTATATGTCACAACCCGTGACAGCAAAACAATCATCCGCACCATTCATCTAAGATTAAAAACTCAACTAGCACAACCTTCAGAGGTGACTAAGAATCGAGAAGGGGGGAGGAACTCTTCTCACTTCAGTCTCATTTTGTCTCACCTCCATTACGACAAAAAGAACGGCCAAAATTAGTGAGACAACTGAGGTGATTTGAGACGAACTGAGATCTCATGTAAAAAGTAGTAAAAAGAACGCGTCTATTGTGTGTTCCCAAACAAGCCTCAAAATACTAAGATGCACGATGTGCGCACGCATACGTTGCACGAATATACACTGGCTGTGTTCGTTTACACTTGCACGAAGTTTACACTGAGACAGCAAAGCACAAAACGCCACGCGTATAATGCAATGACGTCATTTGCACTGCACGAGAGCAGTTGAATCTAAAACGCTATAAAATATACTGCTGATGAGCTGATGCCCTACCTCTGCTATCCTTGTCAGTTAGCGTAAGAATATCCCTCCCACTAAAACGGTCTACGCAAATAAAATAAAAGAAAATCAGGGCGCTTGCGCATAGCTATTCTTACAGACAAGATATAAACAGATAAATTGCAGATATATATGTTTGCAATCGTGTAATATCAGTCTCACAAATCTCACTCCCACCAGTAGTATATTTTAGTTTTATAAGTAAATTGAAATAATAGAAAACCACCCTTATAGGGTTACATGCCGTAGGGAATTTTGCATTATTTATAAGGTAGTACTTAACATATGTACCAGTTAATGTGTTGGTACATTTTATATTTGATTAGTTATATAAAATTTAATGTATAATTATAGGATTCTGGCTAGTTCTAAAAAATAAATTCATTTTCACACCCCCCTACGGCATGTAACCCTATAAGAGTGGTTTTGTATTATGTCTTACGTAGTACTGAACATATGTACCACTTATTGTAGAGGCACATTTTATATTTGATTAGTTATATAAAATTTAATGTATAATTATAGGATTCTAGCTAGTTCCAACAAATAAATTCATTTTCACACCCCCTACGGCATGTAACCCTATAAGGGTAGTTTTCTATCATTTCTTAGGTAGTACTGGACATATATGTACCAATTTTTGTGTTGATTTACTTTATATATTTGTTTAGTAATATAAAATTGAATGTATAATAGATGAATGTATAGAGATAGAAGATATGCGCAATGGGGATCTGCGCATGGTAAGAACAACTGAGATCTATGGCGTATGTTAAAAAAAAACTAGACGTAAAATGTGAAAATATCTCAGATAAATTTAAAAAATCTTATCGAAATAAGTTACAAAAGCTTTTATTGAAGTTAAAATGTCTAACAATGCAAATTTTCACTGAGAATACAGGTATTTTAATGACTGCAATATTTTTGAAGTTTTGTTTGACAGCCCAACTGGCAGTTGTTCGTTGTAACAAAATTATGGTATTATGTATTCTCAGTGAAAATTTGCATTTTTTAAAGTTATCTGAGATATTCTTACATTTTGCGTCTAAATGTTTTAGAAACAAACGCCAAAGATCTCGGTTGTTCTTACTATTTGCAGATCCCCATTGCCCATATCTTCTATCTCTTTAAATTGAAAAGGTCTATTCTAGCTACTTTAAACAAATAAATTTTCTCACCCCCTATAGGGGTTGCATTAAGTTATTGCTTATGTACTACTGAACATATATAACTAATGATCTAAGTTATGTTTAGTCATTTTAAATTGTATGTTATCAATACTTCTTTCCGTTGCTGCCGTTGCTGGGACTGCGCACGACTTATTGTAACGGTGCTCTTATGATTACTTTTTGCTGTACTCTTTTGATCGTTGCTGTTTTCACACGGATGAACATTCATATGAGTCTTGTGTAAGTGTTAAAAATGCCTATGTTGTTTTCATATAAATAGTTCTGTGTGTGTGTGTTTTTGTGTAGTTCAATGGTTTAATATTTTATATAAGAAATTCAATGATAATTCATAATCTTAAAGTGTTGCAAATACGAAATAATAAATGGTGTGAATATTTTCTATTGCTCGTTTTGTAGGTATTTACATAAAAGGTAGGTTAGTTTCTTAGTTTTATGATTGATAAATAAATATTCTTTATGTAAAATATTTAATGCGTATTTAGCAGCGATTAAATATTCATTCCTTTCCCAATTATTTGGTTTTTGAATCTATATCTTTTATTTGGATTTTATAGTAAAGTATTGCTAAATTAAATGCAATTATTCCATTATGTAAAAAGTTCTGGTTATAACTTAGATCATATAACTTAAGTTATATGATCTAATGGTTATAAATTCACTCGTAAATTCACAAATCCAAAAAGAATATGTGACTTTTTTTTACTTATTAAACAAAATTATATATTTATAATGTTTTACATTTAATACATGTATATAATCGAGGCCTGTGTGAAAACAGCAACGGCAACGGTTAAAAGAGTGCAGCAACGAGTAAACGACAGCGCACCGTTACACAAACTCGTGCGCTATACCACTAAACCAGCAACCACCAGCAACGGAAAATAATATTGATAACACGTGTAAAACTGAAGCAAAAAATTGTATTTAAACTTGAATGTATCACTTTGATATTTATAATAAATATAAACAATAGTCTCAATTACATAACATGTGCATTACGAGGTGTAGGGAAAGAATATTTTCTAAGGTAGTAGGTAGATGTAGGTAATAAAGCTCAGAATTTTAATAAATTAGGTATTCAAACTATTCTGTAACGTTTTCATATTTTTACTAATTATAAACAATAGTCCCTAGAATACAACTGTATAATCCACAAAGCGTTACGCGGCTTAGGGGGTGAGCTAGAAATTTTTATTTGCAGACTTACATGGGAACTAATTAAAAATTAATTAAATTAGGCATTTAAAACATTCTGTAACGGTTTCATATTTTCACTAATATAAACAATAGTCCCTAGAATACAACTGTATAATCCACAAAGCGTTACGCGGCTTAGGGGGTGAGCTAGAAATTTTTATTTGCAAACTTACATGGGAACTAATTAGAAATTAATTAAATTACGTATTTAAAACATTCTGTAACGGTTTCATATTTTCACTAATTATAAACAATAGTCCCTAGATTACAACTGTATAATCCAAAAAGCGTTACGCGGCTTAGGGGGTGAGCTAGAAATTTTTATTTGCAGACTTACATGGGAACTAATTAGAAATTAATTAATTTAGGTATTTAAAACATTCTGTAACGGTTTCATATTTTCACTAATTATAAACAATAGTCCCTAGAATACAACTGTATAATCCACAAAGCGTTACGCGGCTTAGGGGGTGAGCTAGAAATTTTTATTTGCAAACTTACATGGGAACTAATTAGAAATTAATTAAATTACGTATTTAAAACATTCTGTAACGGTTTCATATTTTCACTAATTATAAACAATAGTCCCTAGAATACAACTGTATAATCCACAAAGCGTTACGCGGCTTAGGGGGTGAGCTAGAAATTTTTATTTGCAAACTTACATGAGAACTAATTAGAAATTACTTAAATTACGTATTTAAAACATTCTGTAACGGTTTCATATTTTCACTAATTATTAATAATAGTCCCTAGAATACAACTATATAATCCACAAAGCGTTACGCGGCTTAGGGGGTGAGCTAGAAATTTTTATTTGCAAACTTACATGGGAACTAATTAGAAATTAATTAAATTAGGTATTTAAAACATTCTGTAACGGTTTCATATTTTTACTAATTATAAACAATAGTCCCTAGAATACAACTGTATAATCCACAAAGCGTTACGCCGCTTAGGGGGTGAGCTAGAAATTTTTATTTGCAAACTTACATGGGAACTAATTAGAAATTAATTAAATTAGGTATTTAAAACATTCTGTAACGGTTTCATATTTTCACTAATTATAAGCAATAGTCCCTAGAATACAACTGTATAATCCACAAAGCGTTACGCGGCTTAGGGGGTGAGCTAGAAATTTTTATTTGCAAACTTACATGGGAACTAATTAGAAATTAATTAAATTAGGTATTTAAAACATTCTGTAACGGTTTCATATTTTCACTAATTATAAACAATAGTCCCTAGAATACAACTGTATAATCCACAAAGCGTTACGCGGCTTAGGGGGTGAGCTAGAAATTTTTATTTGCAAACTTACATGGGAACTAATTAGAAATTAATTAAATTACGTATTTAAAACATTCTGTAACGGTTTCATATTTTCACTAATTATAAACAATAGTCCCTAGAATACAACTGTATAATCCACAAAGCGTTACGCGGCTTAGGGGGTGAGCTAGAAATTTTTATTTGCAAACTTACATGGGAACTAATTAGAAATTAATTAAATTACGTATTTAAAACATTCTGTAACGGTTTCATATTTTCACTAATTATAAACAATAGTCCCTAGAATACAACTGTATAATCCACAAAGCGTTACGCGGCTTAGGGGGTGAGCTAGAAATTTTTATTTGCAAACTTACATGGGAACTAATTAGAAATTAATTAAATTACGTATTTAAAACATTCTGTAACGGTTTCATATTTTCACTAATTATTAATAATAGTCCCTAGAATACAACTATATAATCCACAAAGCGTTACGCGGCTTAGGGGGTGAGCTAGAAATTTTTATTTGCAAACTTACATGGGAACTAATTAGAAATTAATTAAATTAGGTATTTAAAACATTCTGTAACGGTTTCATATTTTTACTAATTATAAACAATAGTCCCTAGAATACAACTGTATAATCCACAAAGCGTTACGCCGCTTAGGGGGTGAGCTAGAAATTTTTATTTGCAAACTTACATGGGAACTAATTAGAAATTAATTAAATTAGGTATTTAAAACATTCTGTAACGGTTTCATATTTTCACTAATTATAAACAATAGTCCCTAGAATACAACTGTATAATCCACAAAGCGTTACGCGGCTTAGGGGGTGAGCTAGAAATTTTTATTTGCAAACTTACATGGGAACTAATTAGAAATTAATTAAATTACGTATTTAAAACATTCTGTAACGGTTTCATATTTTCACTAATTATAAACAATAGTCCCTAGAATACAACTGTATAATCCACAAAGCGTTACGCCGCTTAGGGGGTGAGCTAGAAATTTTTATTTGCAAACTTACATGGGAACTAATTAGAAATTAATTAAATTAGGTATTTAAAACATTCTGTAACGGTTTCATATTTTCACTAATTATAAACAATAGTCCCTAGAATACAACTGTATAATCCACAAAGCGTTACGCGGCTTAGGGGGTGAGCTAGAAATTTTTATTTGCAAACTTACATGGGAACTAATTAGAAATTAATTAAATTAGGTATTTAAAACATTCTGTAACGGTTTCATATTTTCACTAATTATAAACAATAGTCCCTAGCATACAACTGTATAATCCACAAAGCGTTACGCGGCTTAGGGGGTGAGCTAGAAATTTTTATTTGCAAACTTACATGGGAACTAATTAGAAATTAATTAAATTAGGTATTTAAAACATTCTGTAACGGTTTCATATTTTCACTAATTATAAACAATAGTCCCTAGAATACAACTGTATAATCCACAAAGCGTTACGCCGCTTAGGGGGTGAGCTAGAAATTTTTATTTGCAAACTTACATGGGAACTAATTAGAAATTAATGAAATTAGGTATTTAAAACATTCTGTAACGGTTTCATATTTTCACTAATTATAAACAATAGTCCCTAGAATACAACTGTATAATCCACAAAGCGTTACGCGGCTTAGGGGGTGAGCTAGAAATTTTTATTTGCAAACTTACATGGGAACTAATTAGAAATTAATTAAATTACGTATTTAAAACATTCTGTAACGGTTTCATATTTTCACTAATTATTAATAATAGTCCCTAGAATACAACTATATAATCCACAAAGCGTTACGCGGCTTAGGGGGTGAGCTAGAAATTTTTATTTGCAAACAAAATTTTAGAACGAGGTAAAAGATTCTATTATTCTGAATCACCTGTATAATGTACTTAATTCGAACTTACTAGCCGAGATCGGATAAAATATTTATTATTCATTTGAACTTTTTACTTAAAATTGTTTAAAGAATAGTGGTTCAAGTATTAACATTCTTTCGTCAGATTATGTATACAGAATGTTCATTTTAAATGGGCCACCATTGCTATCTCGAGAACTATAACAGCTACAATAACGGTTAAATGAGCAAATAATTTCTATTTAACAAGAAAAATTTAAAGACAAGAAAAATATTTTTTTGGATCAGTGGTTCTCAAAATACGGGACCTAACCTTTTTTATTTTAAATGAGAACATGTATTTTTTATTTGCTCCTTCGTCAGAGAATTTATTTCTGAATTAAGTGATATAATATTTTATTCCCTTACATAACGATTTTCTTTTAGAAAAATGCATGTAAAGTTTCATATTAATTTGATTAAAATATGGCTATAATAAGAGGGTATGAATGGAAAAAACGAATACGGGTTGATTTTTTAAATAGAATTAGAATGCCATGAAACAAATAGGAGAATATTTTGTTTGCGTTGACATTTATGATCAATTACAAGAACAAAACATTCACTTCTTTGATCAGAGCACTCTAATTCTATGTAATAAAAATAACATGTATTAATTTTGTCCATTCGTGGCACTCTTATTACAGCCATATTTTAATCAAATTAATATAAAATTTTGCATGCATTTTTCTCAAAAAAAATCGTAATGTAAGAGTAAAAAAATATTATATCACTGAATTCAGAATTAAATTCTCTAACGAATGAGCTAATAAAAAATATATGTAGGTACTCATTTAATATAAAAAAGTTAGGTCCCGTATTTTGAGAACCACTGGTCGAAAAAAATCATTTTTCTTTTCTTTTAATTTGTCTTGTGAAATAGAAATTGCCCATTAAACAACTTTTGTACCTTCATACTTACAAGAAAAATTGAGAAGTAGGTAGAGGATAGATCAACCATTTAAATAATTGAAAACCAGCAAGTACATCCTTGTCATCCTCATAAAAATATCCGGAAGATGATTTTTGCAGCTTCGGTTTTTTTCTTGTTGTTTTATCTTCTTCTATTTCATTTTGAAATATTTCAATATCACTTATATATTTGTGCTCGTTCATATTTCTAATACCTTCTGTCACAATCTAACTCCACCACACCATGCTTCATAAATGAACTCACATAATATATATTGTATTTTGTATTATTATTATTATTATTATTTATTAGTCAGAGTATACAATTTTATAACGAAACGATCTATTGCGCAAGCTTGTAAACATATGTTTGGCTAGAGCCGTAAGCAGGTACTTTTATCCTAAGCACAAATTAAATGTAAATAATAAATTATCTTAGACATGAATATAAACGTAATCTAACCTAAAATATAATGCAAATATTACACATGTTTAAATTAAAGTACTTTTTGTTTTAAGTGTAATTCGAGGTGTAGTGAACGCGCCAAGTTTGAACTCTTTGATGGACAGCAACTTTGTGGTAGAGATTTGTGTACAGAGAAAAATGTACAAGGTGGGAAATTTGGTGTACACGAACTATAATTTGTAGAAAAGTTTGCAAGCTCCAAACTTTTGTGGCTAATTGCGTAAAATATATATAATTTGAATGAACTCGTTTTGTTGACGTTTGAGTGATCTGAATGGATTTCATTGTTTTACTTTGTTTTTGATTTATTTTCTTTGTCATATGTTCAAATCTGCCTTTTTAAATAAAGTAGAAAACAGAAGATGAAACTTGATTATGAAAATTAAGATAAATAATTTGTTTGCAATTCTTTTAAAGACAACAATTTTTGTTACTTTTGTTTTGGTGAAATAGATAGATAGATAGATAAAATTTATTTGTCTTAAAAGTTTACACTTTATACAAATGTGAGTGTGAGAGTTGGTGTGATGTGTGATTTCCCCTATTTTTCTTTGCAACAATTTTCTAACCTATACCAAATACCATAATGAATATTTATTAGTGCTACAAATGATTAAAAACACTAAAAATTTTACCTTTTACCCAACGTATTACCATTTTTTTATTATTTTAACATACAATGTACAACTTTGATTACTTGAAAGTGAAACATTAAACTTATTCATTTAGGAAAAAACTCCTATTTTGGGGCCATTTATAGTGAAATAATAGCTATTTGCGCTTGAAACACACACAAGATTTTTTCTACAGTCCTCCACCATAACAAAAAAATAATAAAATGTACACTTCGTACTTACAGTACAACTCAATAGTTTTGCAGTGAAGATAGGAACGTATTCAAATTAGACTTCAAGATATTGTTTTAGCTTCCTTTTTTACAAAAAATTAATGCCAATTTTGTAATGAATATTATAAGTTTTTGTATAATTTATTTGTTTTAAGTACATTAAACTAGTGCAGTGGAAAAGTGGATGTCCATTGGGAGCGTTCACGCCAAACTTTTGCAGGTGGCAGCACAACTGTTCACACAATTTATTTTATATTTAATTTTAATTTATCGTTATTTTCCATTCTTCTTGAGCTATTGCTTGAATCTAATCTAAGCATTTTATACTTTTGTTTTTGTAAATAGATGCCCTATTTTATTTCACAGCAGTGCGGCATTTTGTTTGGTTATGTAATATACCGACATAGCAGTTTTATGTCAGGTTGATTTGTGAAGGTGGTAAATGTGTAACTCACAGACATAATAAATAAATTATTTATTATGTCTGTGGTATAACTACAGTGCCATGAGTTCCTGACTAAACGTTTCTATTAAGAATGTAGACAAGTGACATTTCTCAACATTGTATAGTTAGTAATTTGGACTGCGAGCGTTTTTTCTTTGTCGCGCATGAGCGGCAAAGTGACATTTTGCGTTGACAAAAAAGAGCGCAAATGGCTATTTTGTTTATAGACTGTAGAAAAAATATATTGTTTACTTTTACGTCATCTAGTTTAACTAGTAACTTGTATAAATCTGCTTTTACTTCGACCATTTGTCGACAGTTTGCGATACTGACTGATTTAATAAATTGATACAATAATCATCTTTTAAACTGGGTTTAAAGTAAATACAACCAATTAAATATGCATTATGATATGAGTTTACTTGAATAGAAGTCCAAAAATTGGTTTTCTCAGTTAAACGAGCCTGTTATGTGTATTAATATTCTAAGAAATTTAGGTAAATTTTATGTTTCTTCACAGACCGACGTCATCCAGTACTTTGTTTACATCTAGATTATAAATGTTACTTAAGCCGTTTATATTCCAAAATACTATACTGCTAGTATTGTCCATTAATTTACTACATAATTTAATATAATTATTCCCGGTTTTGTCCGATTCCGTCATGTTGATGTTGCCCGATGCAGTCATTTTGTGTGGTGCTAGTTGTTATATGCTCTGGATTCCTGCTGCCACTCCAGACGTTTCGTTGGGTTTGATGTTTTTGTGGGGTGGTTTGTTAGGTGATTCATAAGAGGAAGTGCTATTGATAATTTTTTTGCTTTTCGCCTGTTACATTTTCGATCACTAGTTTGCTTTAATTATCTTGACTTTCTTTCCTTCTTTTCGGATTTGCAGTAGTTTTTTCATTTTTCCTCTCTGCTAGATCTTTCGTCGATAAATCTTCATTTATATATATATATATATATATATATATATATATATATATATATATATATATATATATATATATATATATATATATATATATATATATATATATATATATATATATATATATATATATATATATATATATATATATATATATATATATATATATATATATATATATATATATATATATATATATATATATATATATATATATATATATATATATATATATATATATATATATATATATATATATATATATATATATATATATATATATATATATATATATATATATATATATATATATATATATATATATATATATATATATATATATATAGTAATAGAAATAGAATATAAAAGTTTTATTATTTTACATACACTATTTGATGGTAGATGTAGATATTTTTTATAAAGTCAGGTTTACAAGATACGACTATCAACTTTTTTTTTTCAAACGGCAACCTATAATTATTTTAATAAAATAGAAACCGCCATTTTTTTGTCTTTTCAACGATGTATTATTTTTTATTAATGTATGTAAAAATTTCGAGAAAAACGAGATAATTTAGAAATATTAGAAATAATATTTAAACAAATATTATAGGTGGCTATGTGAAAATAAACAAAACGTATCAATGTAAAACAATTACAGTAGAACGTCGATTATCCGAACGCCGATTAACCGAATCGCCAATTATCCGAATCGGTCCTAAGCGTAATATAAAAAATTAAAACCAAGTATGTATGTATGTAATTTTTGTTTTGTTGTAACAAGTTGGAACTCGCTGGAGTCCAGATATATTTCAACTGTTATGGTTAAAAGCTAGAGGCAAGACACTACATGTTTTGCGTCGTGAATTTTTATACTTTGTATTTTTGTTAAGGCCTGATGGGGTTGCAACTTACTCTGATCGAGATGTTTAACTGAGCGTTATTGTAGAACTGTGTTTGTTAAACTTAGTAAAGTTTATTCTATGTGTGACAGTTCGTTTTTCTTTATTACCAGTCTATGTCCGATTATCCGAATTTTCGATTATCCGAATCGACCCCGGTCCCAATTAATTCGGATAATCGGCGTTCTACTGTTCTGATTCTGATTCTAATCTAATCTCATTTTTTTCGAAATTTTTCAAATACATTAATATAAAATAATACATCGTTGAAAAGACAAAAAAGTGGCGGTTTCTATTTTATTTAAATAATTATAGTTTGCCATTTGAAAAATAAAGGGTAGGTATACAAATTCATAATGTACATAGATCGCCCTGTACATAACTTGCCTTATACATTTTCCTAACGTACAAATATTGCCGTGTACATTTCTTGCCTTATAAAAATTCCTAATGTACATAGATCGGCCTGTACATACCTTGCCTCGTACATTTTCATAACGTACAAATATTGTCCACGAAGTTGGCGCGGATCCTACTTCGCTCGCTCACAATTTAAAAAGTACATTCCGAAGTTCAAATAGTAAAGAAAAATATTTATTGTTTGGGAATATGTTGATAATTCTAGGAAGCACTAATAGATGACGTAAGTAATAAATTGTGGATGTTACAAAAATTAAAAATATAAATAATATAGGTTTATATATAAGTGTAACAGCTACACGAGCTACCTCAAATAATTTCTATATTATTAAACATACTAGAGGAGAAAATTTTTTTTGAAACCAGTGGTTCTCACAGATTTATAATATTTAAAATTGAATGGTATATATTTTACGGCTCATTCAATAAAATATTTTCTTCTGAATTCAACCATGTAATCATTTTATACCTTTACCTATATAAGAAAAATTGAATTGAAATTTAATTGAATTTGATGTTTATATAAAATCATTTTCAGTATGCTATGTATAAGAAAAAAAATGAGCTTAAATTGAAACGAAACATAAATATTTGTTTTTATACTTTGCGTTCATAATGAAGTCATTATGATACGCAATTGCGTATCGTAATGACCTTCATTTCGGTACTCAATTTTTTGTTTTAGACGGTTGGTACTAGATGACGTTTCTTTAACCCATTTTTACCTATATTAACACGCAATCAGTCTCGTCCCACGACTAAATCTAATTCATCTCGAGCAACGTATAAGCTGCGGAGTAAAAAGTAAAAGCGAGCGTTAGAGACTCGCAAGACCATCCAAGGGATTT
The DNA here is from genome assembly GCA_963082715.1 of Harpalus rubripes. NCBI lineage: Eukaryota > Metazoa > Arthropoda > Insecta > Coleoptera > Carabidae > Harpalus > Harpalus rubripes. The sequence goes on along the minus strand of OY720459.1, from coordinate 32,118,520 downwards.
GTAGCGAGAGTACTTCTCGTGAGACGAAAGAGGTCCACAAGACCTTGTGGGGATCCGCATGAACCCCGAGACCCTCGAGGCCTCACACTAACGAGTAGTGTATCACAACGTAAGGTCCGCATGACCTTGTGGGGATCCGCATGATCCCCGAGACCCTCGAGGCCTCACACTAACGAGTAGTGTATCGCAACGTAAGGTCCGCATGACCTTGTGGGGATCCGCATGATCCCCGAGACCCTCGAGGCCTCACACTAACGAGTAGTGTATCGCAACGTAAGGTCCGCATGACCTTGTGGGGATCCGCATGATCCCCGAGACCCTCGAGGCCTCACACTAACGAGTAGTGTATCGCAACGTAAGGTCCGCATGACCTTGTGGGGATCCGCATGATCCCCGAGACCCTCGAGGCCTCACACTAACGAGTAGTGTGTCGCAACGTAAGGATTTAATGCCAAACAAATGTAAATATCACCTGAAATTAAATAAAGTTTAAGAATCTCACCTACTGTATGGGTAAACCCTTTTAAACACCAGAAATACAAAGCACAATCACTTCACTTCTTCTCTCTCCAAACACCGGCAATCAACTGCCGAAACATTGTGTCTATCACCTGAAATAGGGTTGTATAATCGTTCGGAACAACAATTAGCAAGTGCTATTAACATATTTTATTTTATTTTTTTCAACTAATTACAGTATAATTTTAAATTACATAATGTTCTATACGATCCCGCTAACACCTAATTTATTTTTAGTTAATTGACAATTCATTTTAATAATATAATGTGGATATTTTTTTTTTATTTAGGGAAGATTATTTACATGAAAATGTACAAATATAATCACAAATTGAGTAAGTAAATGTTAATATAATGTTCGAATTAGTCCAAATAGATTGGGCAAATCTATTTTGCTGACCAGAAAAAAATCTTGCTGACTGGCTATGTAGAATTACTGGAATTGCTTTAAAATCAGTAATCTACCTTAGAACAACAATGTTCATCTACCTGTAACGTATCAATCTTGTGCTCTCCTTTAGAGAGGTACTTTACTCTAGTGAAATATAACAAAATTTTGCTGACTGGCTATTTAGAATTATTGGAATTACTTCAAAATCAGTAATCTACCTTAAAACAACAATGATAATCTTCCTGTAACGTATCAATCTTGTGCTCTCCTTCAGAGAGGTACTTTACTCTAGTGAAATATAACAAAATTTTGCTGACTGGCTATTTAGAATTAATGGAATTACTTTAATCAGTAATCTACCTTAAAACAACAATGGTCATCTTCCTGTAACGTACCAATCTTGTGCTCTTTTTCAGAGAGGTACTTTACTCTAGTGAAATATAACAAAATTTTGCTGACTGGCTATTTAGAATTAATGGAATTACTTTAAAATCAGTAATCTACCTTAAAACAGCAATGGTCATCTTTCTGTAACGTATCAATCTTGTGCTCTCCTTCAGAGAGGTACTTTACTCTAGTGAAATATAACAAAATTTTGCTGACTGGCTATCTAGAATTAATGGAATTGCTTCAAAATCAGTAATCTACCTTGAAATAACAATGGTGAACTTTTTGTAACGTATAAATCTTCCTTCAGAGAGTCTAAGAATTATAACAAAATGTTGTTGATTGAGTATTTAGAATAAATGGAATTGCTTGTAGTATCAGTTCACCTGATGGTAGCAGATGTTTTTTACCGTAACGTTGTGCCTAGTGAGTAGTAACAATAAAGATAATGGAAGTTCAGAACAGAAATCACTTTCATTTAATAACGAATCATTTTACAAATTCAGACAAATTAAATATTATATTGCCAATAATAATAGTATATCTCTAATTTATTCAATTATTTTTATAAGAGACGCAATTATATTAAAAAATAACGAACGAATGAAGTATGCATATAATTTTGGAAACTAGAAAACTATCTTTAAGAAAAAAATACCGTTGAACTTTTATTTCGACATACTTATAATAAAAAGAATGTAATATATTCATGCTATAATTTTTTAAATAAAAAATAGAAAAAACATACTACTCACGCCCGACTAAATTGCAATCACGCCAAATCACTCTAAATATAATTTTGGACCGTCACGCTCCGGCCAAATCCAGACGTAAAATTTAAAATATATTCACGATTATGCGGGTCCCGACAAAATTCTCGACCCGCGCCCATATGGCACAAATTTAAAAATTATTTTTACCTCCCGTACATAAGTACGAATTAGGGTCCCCACAACACGTTTTCACTATTTTTCCGATGATGTCTCTCTCTCTCTTTCTGTCTGCCTCTCTCTCTCTCTATCTCTCTCTCTCTCTCTGTGTGTGTGTGTGTGTGTGTGTGTGTGTGTGTGTGTGTGTGTGTGTGTGTGCGTGTGTGCGTGTGTGTGTGAGTGCGCGTGCGTGCGTGCGTGCGTGTGCGCGTGCGTATGAGTGTGAGTGTGTGTGTGCGTGCGTGCGTGCGTGTGTGTGTGTGTGTGTGTGTGTGTGTGTGTGGGTGCGTGCATGCATGTGTGTGGGTGCGTGTGCGTGTGAGTGTGTGTGTGTGCTCTGGAGGAGAGCACAAGATTGGTACGTTATGCCTCATCTACACTTTGGACCAACTAACGCCAATAAACCAATATAAACAAATACCGACGACGTAAAGCAAAGCGAGTCGGCGCAAGTATTTTGCGTCTACGCGTTGGCAAGTATTTGGCCCAGACAATCAGGCCAGTATCAGACGTTTCTCGTTACTTTGACTCGTGCACCATAAACAGACACTGAGGCGAGCGTCGGCAAAAGGCGAGCGGCCAATGCGAATATAATATCACATTTATTACAAATAAATTGGGAAATGAATTACCGACAATGGCGGCGATCTTGGCCCATGGCCATACCCTGGTTATAAAGGTACCCTAGTTACAATTAGGGTACCTTTATAACCAGGGTATGGCCATGGCGTGGCTCACGTTTCGTCCGCCATTACCGGGACATCTGTTATATGTGTTGTTCTTGCGCAAATTATTATGTATTTTCGTGGATATTTGTTTTATTTTAATGAAACACACATTTAATTACCATTTTAATACGTATTTATAGTGTAAGTAATATATTTTATTTTATTTACTTGTGTAGTTTGTTAAGATTCCCACCACGATTACTGACATATAGAAAACAACTATAAATTACCAATATTAAGCACAATCATTTAAATTTTAAAAGGTAAGTTTAGAATATACAATTATTATGTGAATAAGAACTACAGATATTAAATTGGATGTGATAATAACAACCCATGTCATATATTCTACAAAACCTCTAAATGTAAATATTAATAATAATTGTGTATCTCTTAAATTAATGAATTTTTATTACCTTTATAAATCCACAGTGTGATAATTTAATATTCTTTTATAATATATCACATTTATTACAAATAAATAAGGAAATGAATTACCGACAATGGCGGCAATCTTGGCCCATGGCCATACCCTGGTTATAAAGGTACCCTAGTTACAATTAGGGTACCTTTATAACCAGGGTATGGCCATGGGCCAAGATCGCCGCCATTGTCGGTAAATCATTTCCCTATTTATTTGTAATAAATGTGATATTATATTATAAAAGATTATTAAATTATCACACTGTGAATTTAGAAAGGTAATAAAAATTAATTAATTTAAGAGATACACAATTATTATTAAGACATACATTTAGAGGTTAGGTAGAATATATGACATGGGTTGTTATTATCACATCTAATTTAATACCTGTAGTTCTTATTTACATAATAATTGCATATTCTAAACTTACCTTTTAAAAATATAAATGATTGTGCTTAATATTGGTAATTTATAGTTGTTTTCAATATGTCAGTAATCGTGGTGGGTATCTTAACAAACAACACAAGTAAATAAAATAAAATATATTACTTACACTTTAAATACATATTAAAATGATAATTAAATGTGTTTTTCATTAAAATAAAACAAATAGCCACGAAAATACATAATACTTTGCGCAAGAACAACACATATAACAGATGTCCCGGTAATGGCGGACGAAACGTGAGCCACGCCATGGCCATACCCTGGTTATAAAGGTACCCTAGTTACAATGAATAACATAGGAGTCGCCTATCTATATAGTATATTTTTGGTCTGTGCACAGCACACTTAACCATTTCAATTTATGAAGCTTCTGGGAGCAGTCAAGAGATGGCATTGCAATACGGTCCAAATGTCAACCATTTAAGTTTCCATAGCCTGTTATAACTTCAAAGCATTTGTTTTGCTTACAGCTGGACAGAGAAAGACAACTAAGGATAGAGATTTGTTATCTCGTCACGGGGTATTCCCTAGATGTCACTGCTTGTTCTATTAACATCAATTAACATGAACTGTGCTATATTTGAAACATTTGAATTATTATTAACGGAAAGCAATTATAAAATGTATGAAACAAATTGATGGGTAGGGTCAGAGTGTACGAAAATTCAAATATCACTTTATTCATATATCAACTTACAAAATATAGTAATGGATAAAATTCGAAAAAAATAACATTGCCTTATTCAAATAACTAGTTATGCATTTCTCGAATCGTCAAATCTCAAAAAATCTTATAATGGTCTTATACAATTCTCGACTTGTGCAAATCTCTACCACTATGAATCCAGCGCGCATTTATATACTCGATTCTGGTTTGTTCACTACTGCTTCATTGCGGTACAGTTTAGTGATATTTGATTTTATAATTATATTTAAATTTGAATTACAAATATATGAGAATGTTAATATATTTGTTGTGACAATCCAAAAATAATCAAATACATATTTTATATTTGCAAATGATATATACATATTTTGTTTTGTTCGTTAATAATAATAGTCTAATTTCTAATATTAATGCTACTTAACTGTAGATATATAAAAACAATAACCATTTTATAATATAATTATAGAAAGGCCATAAAAAGGCTAAATATAAAATATAAAGAATATAAAATGAAATGTATGGGAAAAATAGAATCACTTTTAGAATAAACTAAATACATATATTTGTTATTTTGTAATTATAGTTTTTGAACAGGTTTGTTTAAACATGTACCTACCATAAGTAGTAATACAGACATAATGGCTGGTATCACAAGCCCTGTTTTAAGAAATGTCAAATTCAAAGTTTAATTTTACCCTTATGTTTTAAGAACGATTTTTTTTAAATATTTGTTTGAATACAAACTATGTTTTGCATTAAAATCATATTTTGATAACTTTGATATTATTTATTAGTATTATAAGTAATGAAATTTGATATTTATTAAAACAGCGGTTTAGTTAAAACAGGGCTTGTGGTACCAGCCAATACGATGGTAATTTATATTCACAATGTTTTACTGTTTTTACATTTTTCTATACAGGGTATTAATGAATACTTGTTACAAATTTATAAGGGTATGTAGGGGAAGGGGATGCAAAATAGACTAACTTTTACTGATAAACTCATATCCGAAAACGCACCGTTTTCGAGCTACAGGCTCTTAAAAGAGTAATTATTTCCCTAATTTTAGTTTGCTGTGACCTGTTCTTAAATATTATTTTGTTTATTTTAACTTTATTGAATTGCAGACGCAGTATGAATGAGCATACTGTTCGCGATTACGCAAACATGGTAGGTATATATTAATGTATGGCAGCACAAGAAATTCAAACAAATTCTGGCGTTTTTGAACGAATGTATCAAAATATGCTCGCTCTGAAGGTGCAATGCTTGCATTGAAGTTAGTGGTGGTATTTTGAGCAACTATATAATATGTATTACAAAAATGAATAATAGTTATTTTATAATCGGTTGTATCATGTAACACATCGCTTATATTAAACGACGTCGTTAAATATTTTGACAAATAGAAACAAATTACATTGCGCTTTTTTCATCAGAGCCACATATTTTGATTGGATAACATTGTTAACCATGTCGTTTAATATAAGCGATATGTTACATGATACAGCCTTATATGTGTTAAAAATAACATTTTATTTTGTGAGAAGGAAGTTTGGAATACGAAGCGGAGTGGTTCAACCCTTCAAACAAAATAAAATCACTTTTAACACGTATCCTTCATCACGACGATCGGGAAATTTTTAGACAAAGCTACAACTGAAACGGTTTCAGCGATTTGGATGGAATTTGCTTTAAATAGTAGAGAATAAATCAACTTAGTGCCTTTGATATGTCTCTTATTTTTACTGTGCATAGTTTTTGTGGAAAAAATTATTAACTGGTCAAAATTCTTACATTAAAACAATAGATCAAAGTTCTCTGTACTGATGTCAAATGTACAAAATCAGAGAATACAGGCTAATTATTTGAATTGAGTATGCGTGAAAATTTTTAAGAAGACAGTCTGAAAAAGTTTTATGTCATTTTGAAACCATTTGAAATACATTTATTGTATTTGATTATTTTAAATAAAAATTATTTATTTTTGTACCTCTCTGCTTATTATTATTTATTATTTATTATTTATTATTTATTATTTATTATTTATTATTTATTATTTATTATTTATTATTTATTATTTATTATTTATTATTTATTATTTATTATTTATTATTTATTATTTATTATTTATTATTTATTATTTATTATTTATTATTTATTATTTATTATTTATTATTTATTATTTATTATTTATTATTTATTATTTATTATTTATTATTTATTATTTATTATTTATTATTTATTATTTATTATTTATTATTTATTATTTATTATTTATTATTTATTATTTATTATTTATTATTTATTATTTATTATTTATTATTTATTATTTATTATTTATTATTTATTATTTATTATTTATTATTTATTATTTATTATTTATTATTTATTATTTATTATTTATTATTTATTATTTATTATTTATTATTTATTATTTATTATTTATTATTTATTATTTATTATTTATTATTTATTATTTATTATTTATTATTTATTATTTATTATTTATTATTTATTATTTATTATTTATTATTTATTATTTATTATTTATTATTTATTATTTATTATTTATTATTTATTATTTATTATTTATTATTTATTATTTATTATTTATTATTTATTATTTATTATTTATTATTTATTATTTATTATTTATTATTTATTATTTATTATTTATTATTTATTATTTATTATTTATTATTTATTATTTATTATTTATTATTTATTATTTATTATTTATTATTTATTATTTATTATTTATTATTTATTATTTATTATTTATTATTTATTATTTATTATTTATTATTTATTATTTATTATTTATTATTTATTATTTATTATTTATTATTTATTATTTATTATTTATTATTTATTATTTATTATTTATTATTTATTATTTATTATTTATTATTTATTATTTATTATTTATTATTTATTATTTATTATTTATTATTTATTATTTATTATTTATTATTTATTATTTATTATTTATTATTTATTATTTATTATTTATTATTTATTATTTATTATTTATTATTTATTATTTATTATTTATTATTTATTATTTATTATTTATTATTTATTATTTATTATTTATTATTTATTATTTATTATTTATTATTTATTATTTATTATTTATTTATTAATGAACTCGATGCAATTGATATTTCACAGTTTTGTGTAGAAAAACACTTTGAAGCCTGTGCTGTATTGTGGAAACGAAACTCTCAAAGTCCTGTAGTAATTATGAATGTATATAGATCTCCAGGTTCTGACTACAACATTTTTTATAAAAATATGGAGGCTGTTTTAGATGTCATCTTCAAGCCAAATTTAAAGCTAATTATTTGCGGAGACTTTAACATTGACCCAAAAAGAGACTCTAGTAATTATTTTAGTCTTAGCAAATTATGTTTAACAGTCAATGCCATTAACATTATTAAACATCCCACCAGAGGTAAATATATTCTGGATCATTGTTACACTAATATTGAACATTGTACGTATGTAGTTAGAAAGAATTTTATATCTGATCATAATTGTATCCTATTAGCTACTAACTTTAATTATCTGCCTTCCAGACCATCAGTCTCTTATAAGAGAAATTTTAGTTTAGCAAATATTAATAATTTCTATCTAGATTTGCAAAATGAATCTTGGTCCGATGTTTTCATTAAACATACAGTTGACGAAATGTATATACATTTCTATAATATTTTTATGCATTATTTTAACAAACATTTTCCTTTGCAGAGAATAAAAGCTCATAATAACAAGAAATGCTGGGTAAATCCTAATATTAAAAAATCCAGTGAAAACTTAAAACTCTTACATGAACTTAAAACAATATACCCTGAATTAACACCTGAGTACAAATCAGCCAAGCAGCGACATTGTCTTCTGGTGAGTGAAACAAAAAAATCTTTTTTTCAAAACAAAATCTTATCATCTGACAATATGATAAAGAGTACATGGAACCTAATTAATTCCGAAACAAAGAGTCGTGTATCATCTAATATTAGTATTTCGCACAATAATGCTGAAATAAATGACCCTAATATTGTTTCTAATCTTTTTAATACCTTTTTTAAGGATGCCCCTCTTAATATCATAAAGCAAATACCTGTGACCGACGCACAAGCTAAGAATCGCGGAAATTACGTAAGCCGCACTTGTAATTTATTTCTTTATCCCTTAATTGAATCAGAATTACTGTCTATTATTAAAACTTGTATAAAAAATAAGAAATCAGCTGGCCCGGACGAAGTACCTAGTTTTTTAATAAAAATTGTAGCTTCTTTAATAGTCCATCCTTTAACACATATTATCAATATGTCCTTTGTCTCTGGAAAGTTTCCCGAAATTCTTAAATGTAATAAAGTAATTCCAGTATACAAAAAAGGGAATAAAATGAACTTAAATAATTACAGGCCTGTTGCTCTTACCTCTGTTTTTTCCAAAATATTTGAATACTGTTTCCTGCGCAGACTTGAACCTTTCCTAAATACAAATTGTATCATAAATGATAACCAGTTTGGTTTTAGGGCTAATAGTTCAACCAACAAAGCATTACATTGCCTATATAATTCAATAATCCAGTGTTTAGATGGGGGAAAATGTCCAGTGGGTTTTTTCTGCGATCTTAGCAAAGCATTCGACTGCGTTGATCACAGGTTGTTATTTGCTAAGCTTGAACACTTGGGCGTAAGAGGGGTTGCACTCGAATGGGTTTCCAACTTTCTGAACAAAAGACAACAATATGTAACACTCTCTTATTCTGATTCTTCTTTACAGAATCGTACTGCACGCTCTAACTCAATAATAATTGACGTGGGCTTGCCTCAAGGAACAGTACTAGCACCAGTACTTTTCATAATCTTCATTAACGATATAACATCGGTATTAACAAGAGATTGTGTACCTGTTCTGTATGCTGATGATACCTCATTGATTATATCCGGTAAAGATAAAAATGATCTAATTAACAATTGTAACAACAATGTCGAATCAGTATGTGAGTGGTTTCATGAAAATAAACTCTATCTTAACGACGATAAAACAAAAATTATAACTTTTCGCCCACATCAAAATACAAATTTTGACAATATTAATTTAATATTTGGTGATAGTACAAAAACCAATGTAACCTCCACTAAAGTACTCGGTTTAACTATAAATGGAAATTTTAACTGGAAACCACATTGTGAAGAAATTATTAGTAAACTAAGTACTATTTTTTATCAAATTCGATATCTCAAACAGTACCTGCATATACATCAACTACTGTTATTCTATCATGCTCATGTGGAATCCAAGTTACGATACGGAATCTGTTTTTGGGGAAATTCACCCGCGAGTCATAGTGTGTTTGTTCTTCAGAAGAGAATTCTTCGCTGTTTGGCTGGAATCAAAAATATTGCATCATGCAGAAGTATTTTTCAGAAATTTAATATTTTAACTGTAATCGATATCTTTATTTTTGAAACATGTCTTTTCATACACATAAACAAAAATTCTTTCTCTTTAGTTGCAGATAAACATAATTATCATACAAGGCACAAAGACCAATTTTATATTCCCAGCTCGAAATTAAATATAATTAAAACTTGCCCTCAAAGACTTGGTTTGGAAGTTTACAATAAGCTACCGGTTTCTATCAAATCTGCAAGGAATGTTCATATTTTTAAAAAAGATTTAAAATTGTTTCTAACTAACAAAAATTTTTATAAACTATCTGAGTTTCTTAACATGTAACTTTTCTGTGTTCTTTTATATCGACTTTTTCCATACACTATGTACTGTGTCCAAGGAAATAAAATAAAAAATAAAAAAAATAAAAAATAAATATTATTTATTATTTATTATTTATTATTTATTATTTATTATTTATTATTTATTATTTATTATTTATTATTTATTATTTATTATTTATTATTTATTATTTATTATTTATTATTTATTATTTATTATTTATTATTTATTATTTATTATTTATTATTTATTATTTATTATTTATTATTTATTATTTATTATTTATTATTTATTATTTATTATTTATTATTTATTATTTATTATTTATTATTTATTATTTATTATTTATTATTTATTATTTATTATTTATTATTTATTATTTATTATTTATTATTTATTATTTATTATTTATTATTTATTATTTATTATTTATTATTTATTATTTATTATTTATTATTTATTATTTATTATTTATTATTTATTATTTATTATTTATTATTTATTATTTATTATTTATTATTTATTATTTATTATTTATTATTTATTATTTATTATTTATTATTTATTATTTATTATTTATTATTTATTATTTATTATTTATTATTTATTATTTATTATTTATTATTTATTATTTATTATTTATTATTTATTATTTATTATTTATTATTTATTATTTATTATTTATTATTTATTATTTATTATTTATTATTTATTATTTATTATTTATTATTTATTATTTATTATTTATTATTTATTATTTATTATTTATTATTTATTATTTATTATTTATTATTTATTATTTATTATTTATTATTTATTATTTATTATTTATTATTTATTATTTATTATTTATTATTTATTATTTATTATTTATTATTTATTATTTATTATTTATTATTTATTATTTATTATTTATTATTTATTATTTATTATTTATTATTTATTATTTATTATTTATTATTTATTATTTATTATTTATTATTTATTATTTATTATTTATTATTTATTATTTATTATTTATTATTTATTATTTATTATTTATTATTTATTATTTATTATTTATTATTTATTATTTATTATTTATTATTTATTATTTATTATTTATTATTTATTATTTATTATTTATTATTTATTATTTATTATTTATTATTTATTATTTATTATTTATTATTTATTATTTATTATTTATTATTTATTATTTATTATTTATTATTTATTATTTATTATTTATTATTTATTATTTATTATTTATTATTTATTATTTATTATTTATTATTTATTATTTATTATTTATTATTTATTATTTATTATTTATTATTTATTATTTATTATTTATTATTTATTATTTATTATTTATTATTTATTATTTATTATTTATTATTTATTAT